>CAUYQV010069842.1:0-12922 GCA_963574575.1 Galagoides demidoff
ATCTTTGAGGGCTGCAATCTCTTGCCTTAATGTTTCAAAATCTTTGGTGGTTTTGTCTTTGAATTTGTTGAATTCTTGAGTGAACTTTTGGAATACTCCTTGAATTTCTGTTTCTATCTTTACCTCTATTCTATTATTCTCATTTGCAATCCAAATTCTGAATTCAATTTCTGGCATCTTAGCCATCTGTTTATATAGGGGATCTTCAGTTTCATCTGCCACATCCTTTCTTGGGAGGGTTGACCTACTCTGGTTATTCATATTACCAGCCACATCCTTTCTTGGCGGGGGTGGCGGGGGGAGGTTGATCTACTCTGGTTATTCATATTACCAGAGCTTTTCTGCTGATTCTTCCCCATGATTATTTTACCCCATTTGGCTTTTCCCCTTGAGGTTTATCAAGGACCCATACAGTATTACGGCCTGAGAGACTGGGGACCTGCTTTGTGTGGTGGGGTTAAGTGGCTCTGTCTTATTTTCAGCTGGTCTCTGTCCTACCCTAGTGATTCAGTTTCTCTTGTTTGAAGTCTCTGCTGTGGAGAAATACCAGCAATTAAGTCACCCCACCCAAACAACAATTGGGCAAGGGAAATCAAACCTTCCCTCAACTATACACCCAGGTACCCCTTTGAATAGTCCCTGGGTGGTCTTCCCAGTTTAAGGGGTCCAAATAAGTTGTCCCAGTCATCACCCATTTCTGGTGGAAAAGTTCAAATGTTTCCAGCAGCTAGATAAGAGGGGTCTGCTCACAGCTCATATATAACTTGCTCCAGTGCTCAGTGAGGGCAAAGGGACCCACCTAGCAAATGGGTTAGCCTGGGAAGGTTAATACCTCCTTCCTCACCTTGCACCCAGTCACTCGTAATCCCACAGTCTGTGACCCTATTTATACCAGTAGGCAACTGCTCTTGGGATTTACAACTGCCAAAATCACCTGGAAATCTGCGTCTGGCAGGGGGGGCTTGCATGTTTAAATTAGGCTGTGAACGTTCTCTTAATTCCAGCCCCTTACCTTCTGTCGTGGCTAGATTCCTCTGCAAGTCAGAGGCTGCTAGAGCTGATGAGGAACTCAACCCTGGGCAGCAAACAATTAGAATTTACACTCAGGTGTCAATTCAAGCCTCTGCCCGCCCACTGCCTTTGTCTCAGCATTTCCCTGAAGGCAAGGTGCTCATTGGGAAATCTGAGTCCAGCCCAGCAGGGGAAGAATTTAGGCTTTGAAAGTTGCCTTTCCAGCCTCACACCTTCTGTCCTGTCTAAATTCTTCTGCAAGTCAGAGGCTGCTAAAGCTGATAAAGAACTCAACTCTGGGCAGCAAGCAAATTAGAGTTTACACTCAGGTGTCAATTCCAGCCTCTGCCCACCCACTGCCTTTGTCTCAGCTATTTCCCTGAGGGCTGGTGCTAATGGTCTCTTTACTTACAAAAGTTACCAAGTCTGTTCAGCCTGTGGCTGCTGTCCAGAACCTCTGGTTGCCCAGAGAGATGGGCTCACCTATCTGGAACGGTGTCAGTTTGCAGCTCAGGATGCCACTGTTGCTGTATGGCTTCCTCTGAGCCAACTTTCTTCTCCTCACTCCTGTCAGCACAAAGCAGCACCAACCCTTTCCCCCTCTACTTCTCTCAAGGAGATGCCCAAGAATCTGGACTCCATAGGTAACAAACCTCCAGACCTCAGGGTGTGTGTGTCGCGGGGGAATCCACGGAGTTCAATGTTGCAGGTGGGGAATATATACAGTTTTATACAGTTTTACAGTTTTATGCCTGGCAGGAGGGTGCTGTGGCACGCCAGCAGGGGTAGGAGGTCCAGTTTTTAGGGGGGTCTCTCCTGTGGGATAGAGTGGGAAGATGTTTGAACTCTGCTCACTTGTTTGCATGGAGTAAACTGTGAGCCCTTCTTGTGAGGGAGGGAACTCTCCTCCGCTTGGTAGTGGATTTTGTACCTTTTGATTGTATTTTTGGGGTCACAGCTCACCTCAAGAGGAAGGTTGAAGTGCACTCTTCAATCTTCTCTCGGCTCCACTCCAAACCATCAGTTCCCTTGCTAAACTTCTGTCCTTTAAGCCTCCTTCTGGACGGGAGCTTCTGTAAAAAGCTGGCTGCAGTCCGCCATCTTGACTCCACCCTCTGCTATTTTTTTTTTTAAAGACAGGGGTCTCATACTTGGTCAGTCTGGTCTCAAACTCATGAGCTCATGAGATCCACCCTCCTTGGCCTCCCAGAGTGCTAGGATTATAGGAATGAGCCACCACATCCAGCCTAAGTACTCTTTTTTAATCTCATACTGTCATGCAGTTTGAGATTAAAAAACATAATCTCCCCTCCCCACATAACAGTAGTTACACTTTTATTGATTTAGTCTACAGATAAGGCCTAATGTACTTATAAATGTGAGGGTTCTTAAGATGTACCCTTGGACTTCCCACTTGAGTTCCCCCCTTCACTATTGGAGATTCTGTTCCCCCTCTTTTGCTTATCAATCTATCAATAAGCTCTGTCCTTCCACTTGGAAAAAAAAAAAAGATGTTCCCTTAAGTTTCTCTTAGATGACTTTGTCCCTGACCCTAACATTGTCTGGGCCCCAGATTGCCCTATTTTTAGTCTGACTATGTCATTCTGTTAAGTTCCTGGCCTCAGAAAATCATCTCTCCTAGCTGCTAACACAAAATAGGGAAGCAAAAAAAAAAAATTGTTTTTTACAAATGAGAAAAACAGTGAGATTCTTAGGGTCTGTCTTAAGAAGGGCAAAAGTTAACAGAAAAGTTAATTTCCTGGAATAAGCAAGGAGATATTAATCCATTGCCCTCTGCATCTTCACAGAGCTGGAGGAGTCCTAGAACCAGGGAAAACCTCCAGGACCAAAAGAAAGTGCTTTCTCCAGTGTTCTTCAGATTTTCCAAAAAGACTAAGATGAGGTGAGGGTCAGATATCCAAGTGCAGTGGAACCAGCACCAAATGTGTCATTAGACAAATAGGGGTTTGGATCCCAGACCATCCATGGGATTTTTTTTTTCCCCACAGTTCAGTTTTTTTTTTTTTTTTTTTTTGATTATCGTTGGGGATTCATTGAGGGTATAAGAAACCAGGTTACACTGATTGCATTTGTTAGGTAAAGTACCTCTTACAATCATGTCTTGCCCCTAAAAGGTGTGGGAAGAGGGAAGGAGAGAAGGAGGGAAGAAGACCCCACCCCTCCCTTCTTCCCTCTCTCTGCTCTTCCTTTCCTCCACCCCTCCCTCCTCCTTTCTTTCTCTGCTTTCCCCTTCGACCACCCCACTGTGTCATTAATTGTACTCATATCAAAATTGAGTACATAGGATTCATGCTTCTCCATTCTTGTGATGCTTTACTAAGAATAATGTGTTCCACTTCCATCCAGGTTAGTACAAAGGCTGTAAAGTCTCCATTTTTTTAATGGCTGAATAGTATTCCTTGGTGTACATATACTACAGCTTGTTAATCCATTCCTGAGTTGGTGGGCATTTAGGCTGCTTCCACATTTTGGTGATTGTAAATTGAGCTGCAATAAACAGTCTAGTGCAAGTGTCCTTATGATAAAAGGATTTTTTTTCCTTCTGGGTAGATGCCCAGTAATGGGATTGTGGGATCAAATGAGAGGTCTAGCTTGAGTTCTTTGAGGGTTATCCATACTTCCTTCCAAAAAGGTTGTATTAGTTTGCAGTCCCACCAGCAGTGTAAAAGTGTTCCCTTCTCTCCACATCCATGCCAGCATCTGCAGTTTTTTGTTTTTTGTTTTTGTTTTGAGACAGAGACCCACTTTGTCACCCTTGATAGAGTGCCGTGGTGTCACAGCTCACAGGAACCTCAAACTCTCAGGCTTAAGTGATTCTCTTGCCTCCTCCTCCCAAGTAGCTGGGACTACAGGCGCCAGTCACAACACCTGGCTACTTTTATTTTTTGGTTGTAGTTATCATTGTTGTTTGGCAGGCCTGGGCTGGATTTGAACCTGCCAGCTCGGGTGTATGTGGCGGGTGCCCTCGCTGCTGAGCTAGAGGCACTAAGCCAGCAACTGCAGTTTTGAGATTTTGTGATGTGGGCCATTCTCACTGGGGTTAGGTTGTATATCTCAGGGTGGTTTTGATTTGTATTTTTCTGATGATTAGGGATGATGAGCATTTTTTCATGTGTTTGTTAGCCACTTGTCTTCTTTAGAGAAAGTTCTATTCATCTCTCTTGCCCAGTGATCTAAGGGATTGTTGGCTTTTTTTATGTTGATTAAGTTCTCTGTAGATCCTACTTAGCAAGCTTTTATATCCTTTCCCATTGTGTAGGTTGTCTATTTGCTTTGGTTATTGTCTCCTTAGCTGTCCAGAGCTTTTCAGTTTAATTAAGTCCCACTTGTTTATTTTTGTTGTTGCAATTGCCATGGAAGTCTTCTTCCTAAAGTCTTTCCCCAGGCCAATATCGTCAAGTGTTTTTCCTATGCCTTCTTTGAGGATTTTTATCATTTCATGCTTTAAATTTAGGTCTTTTATCCATCTTGAATCAATTTTAGGGAGTAGAGAAAGGTGCGGGTCCAATTTCAGTCTTTTATTCATGGATATCCAGTTCTCCCAGCACCTAAACCTAAATTCTTGAGATGAATTCAAGAATAGACTTAAAGCCTGTCCCTCAGTCCTGGGCTGGGAAAGGCAGCATGTTCTGTCAAACTTTCAACTGCCCTCACTTAGGTCTATGTATTCTTTTTGTTTCCTTTTTTGCTTTAAAAGAAAATTCAGAGTGGTTTATCTGTTAAAAGCCTCCTTATTAAAAACAAATTTTGCCCTTTATCTTTTATCTTCCAAATGTATAAAACCTACAGGTGCAGCAAGACGCACCTCTCTGTAGCATCTATGATTCTCCTGTGTGTTTTCCAAAATCCTAAAGAAAACCTGGGGGCTTGGCACCCGTAGCTCAGCAGCTAGGGCGCCGGCCACATACACCAGGGCTGGCGGGTTCAAACTCGGCATGGGTCGGCCAGACAATGACAACAAAAAAATTGCCCGTGTTGTGGTGGGCACTTATCGTCCTAACTACTTGGGAGGCTGAGGCAAGAGAATCACTTGAGCCCAAAAGTTTGAGGGTATTATGAGCTGTGACACCACAGCACTCTACCAAGGGCGACAAAGTGAGACTCTGTCTCAAAAAAAAAAAAGAGGCTTGGTGCCTGTAGCCCCATAGCATAGTGGTTACAGCGCCAGCCACATACACTGAGGGTGGTGGGTTCGAACCCCGTCTGGGCCAGCTGAACAACAATAACAATTGCAACAAAAAATAGCCGGGCGTTGTGGCAGGCATCTGTAGTCCCAGCTACTTGGGAGGCTGAGGCAAGAGAATCACTTAAGCCCAAGAGCTGGAGGTTGCTATGACCTGTGACAGCATGGCACTCTACCTAGGGTGACATAGTGAGACTCTGTCTCAAAAAAAAAAAAAGAGAAGAAAACTCAGTTACACCCTGGCCTCGAGCCCTGGTTCAGATCTCAAACTGGGGAGAAGGTAGCCCCCTGCAGACCAGCTAGATGCACATTCTGCCTTGGTTAAGTAGAGGACTGGGAAGCCATCAGATTGTTTATCATAAGGGCCCAGGAGCCTCCCTGGGAAGCAGAGTCCTAATGTACCCATCCTGGTCCATGGGCCCATGTGCAACCATGGGGGACAGGGAGGGTGGGTTGGGCATAGGCCCCAGGAGAACAAGAACACTAAAAAAAGAACCAAACTCCCCCCTTTGCCACCTTTTTCAGCATGTCCCACGGAAAACTTTAAGCAGATCTTCACATGTATTATGAATCCATTTAAGAAAGTGACACTGAATAATTAGACATATATACTCAAAATAAATATGCCTGTGCCTGCTCTCTCTAGGTTTCTAAGTTCTTTTACCCCTTGGGATGACATCCACTGTCATTAGTTCTTCCTTAGCCTGGGCAAGTGGGGCTCTGTGCAAATCCTAGAATGTGGCTGGTGACCCTGGCAGGGAAGTGCAGTGAGCATGGGAAGGCCACAGACCCAGCAAGGAGGCACGCTGTGGTCCCCTTACTCAGCAGATTCATCCAGACAAATGAGGACAGCACGCCTGGGGTGACAGACACCTGCTTCCCAGCACAAGCTGTGCTGGAACCACAGCCCACATGATAATGGCTCTTTGCTCAGCCATGACCCAATGGGAGACATTGTCAAGTTGTCATCTTGAAGACGGCTCAGTGTGTGGCAGACAAAATGGGTCACCATTATGGTAATGGAAATCAGGCTGAAAGCATCAATTACCTTACCTGTGAGCCGGCCTGTCTTCCTTAGAAGCTCCGATCCGAGGAGAGCTGACCTGAATCTGATGACCCAAAAGAAAGAGGACGCCTGGGCTGGGGCCTGCCCACGGGCTCTCCCTGACGTAGGGCTGTCCAGTCAGCAGCAGGGCCCTCCACCCTCGTGCAGATGATAATCTAGTGGCTGGTGGGGACACGACCACAGCTGGCAGCCACAGTGTGGTTAGGCCTACCCTGGGCTAGTTTTCTTATTTTTTTTTGGCCGGGGCCAGGTTTGAATCCGCCACCTCCGGTCTGTGGGGCAGGCACCCTACTCCTTGAGCCACAGGCGCTGCCCTAGTTTTTCTATTTTTAGCAGAAATGGGGTCTCGCTCTTGGTCAGGCTGGTCTCAAACTCCTGAGCTCAAGTGATTTTCCTGCCTTGGCCTCCCAGAGTGCTAGGATTGTAGGCGTGAGTAACTGTGCCCCAGCCATTTTTTTTTTTTTTTTTTGAGACAGAACCTTAAGCTATCCCCCTGGGTAGAGTGCTGTGGCATCACAGCTCACAGCAACCTCCAACTCCTGGGCTCAAGCGAGTCTCCTGCCTCTGCCTCCCAAGTAGCTGGGACTACAGGCACCGGCCACAATGCCTGGCTTTTTTTTTGGTTGCAGCTGTTGTTGTTTGGCAGGCCCAGGATGGATTCAAACCCTCCAGCTCAGGTGTATGTGGCTGGCGCCTTAGTTGCTTGAGCCACAGGCGCTGAGCCCAGACATTTTTTCTTGTTATTATTTTATTTATTTATTTTTATTTTTTTATTTTTGGCCGGGGCCAGGTTTGAATCCACCACCTTGGGTATGTGGGGGCACCCTACTCCTTTGAGCCACAGGCGCCGCCCTCTTATTATTTTCTAAATATTACAATATAACAATTGCGTGGCACTTGTATTAGGTGTTGTAAGCCATCTGGAGATGATTTAAAGTATAGGGGAGTATTCAGTCCTGCCCTCTGTCATTTGGAGGATGTGTATAGGTTGTATGCAAATTTTAGGACTCCTTAAATTTTGATATCCTGTGAGTAGAGGGGTCCTGGAGCCAATCGGCCATGGATGTAGAGGGAGGCTGTGATCAATAGCAATTATACAAATAATCCCCTCATTATCATGCAAAGGGGGTGCCTGTGTTCAGGGAGCCAGATCTGACAGGTGAGCAGGATTGGCCAGGAGAAGAGGGAGGCCTGCACTTTCCAGGTGGTTGTGGGATGACATGGGTAGGTCCCCTTTGGGTCCCCCTTTCCCTTCTTTCTTCCTGCTACTCGGAATATGGATGTGAGGGCTGGAGCTGAACAACTCGCAAGAACCACAGCATTCTGGACCGGCTTCGGACAGCAGACAGCCAGATGGAAGAAGCCTGGGCCTTGGGCTGCCAGTCTGTAGGTTTGTTACACAAGAGAGAGGAATAAACTTCGCTCTTATTTAAGCCACTGTTACTCGGAGGTTTTCTATCGTCGCAGTTGGAAATACTCTTTTCAGTGTCTTACACAAAACAGGCAACAAATGTTTGGTGAAGGCATTAATGACTACAAGCCAATAAAAGGACTTACACCACTGCCGGTGCTGTCGAGGGGGGTGTCTGCGAGGGGGGCTCACAGAAGGGAGAGGCCGGAAGAGAGCATGGCCAATGGACACCGCCCACCAGTCCCACAATGATTTCATTACTACCGTAAAATACGAGGACATGGCTTGATGATCTACAGTTGGCTTTTATTTGACCCTGCAAGTCTTTATATCCTGGATTCTCCCCTCCGTGATTTCCCACCCAGCAGCGTTCCAGTCATGAGAAAAGTGCCCAGAATTGCTCCCATAAAAAATAGTATCTTGCAAAGGAGCTAACCAAAGCAAAAGTTGTATCAGTTTATATCAACTGATAGACTTATACCATCCTATGAATGAGATTTGAGCATATATTCAATTAGTCAATA
The DNA here is from genome assembly GCA_963574575.1 of Galagoides demidoff. Lineage (NCBI taxonomy): Eukaryota > Metazoa > Chordata > Mammalia > Primates > Galagidae > Galagoides > Galagoides demidoff. The sequence goes on from CAUYQV010069842.1 coordinate 8,217, forward strand.
TAACTTTGTTAAATGGATTCATAGTATAATACATGTGAAGATTTATTGACTTGGTAGAAATAGTTGGGTGCTTTTACAAAGGGTTAAAGTGGTAGAAGTTGGGCTCGGCGCCTGTGGCTCAATCGGCTAAGGCGCCAGCCACGTACACCGAAGGTGGCGGGTTCAAATCCCCAGCCCGGACCTGCCAAACAACAATGATGGCTGCAACCAAAAAATGGCCGGGCGTTGTGGCAGGCACCTGTAGTCCCAGCTACTTGGGAGGCAGAGGCAGGAGACTCGCTTGAGCCCAGGAGTTGGAGGTTGCTATGAGCTGTGATGCCATAGCACTCTACCCAGGGGGATAGCTTGAGGCTCCGTCTCAAAAAAAAAAAAGAAAGTGATAGAAGTTGGAGTTTGGGATGCAAGCTAAGAAGGCAGAAAAGGAGAAGAGAAAGTTTGGGAGGCGTCTGAGGACCCTTGAGGAGTCTTTTTGAAGACCCCCTAGGCCCCTTCTGCAGGGATCTTGCTGCCCAGAGTCACTCAGCCACAAAACGGGGTCTTTCACTATGGATGGTGATGTGCTCAGTTAAAGTCAGGGTTCTGGGGCTAAAGAGGAAGGGAAATGCATGATGGTCTAGGCAGCTCCTAGGCTCCGCCTCAGGCAGGGCCCAAGGCCATGGGTTTTGCTGGTTGTAAATGTTTGTAAAAGCCCATCTCTTAGCACTTCAGCTTCCCAAAGTTCCGTGCAGAGCGGTGTCTATGTGGCTCCTGGTGGGTGTAATTGGGGGGCGAGGGGGTATGTTTGTCTCACAGGTACAGTCCAGCTCGCTGCTGGCCAGAGGTGTGGGAATGGCTGGAGGAATACCACTGCCCACATGCCCTTCCCTGGCTCTCACCTGGTGACATGAATTAGCTCTACAGGGTGGCTGGCACAGTGGCCCACTCTGGAATTTGTCACTTCCCATGGAGATGGGCTTGAAACAAGCCTGGGGGCACTAGGGGAGTGCAGAGAGCTGCGTGGGGGGGGGGTTTGAGACGGAGCCCCCGCTATCAAGCTATCCCCCTGGGTAGAGTGCCATGGCATTACAGCTCATAGCAACCTCCAACTCCTGGGCTCAAGCGACTCTCCTGCCTCCGCCTCCCAAGTAGCTGGGACCACAGGCGCCCGCCACAACAGCCGGCCATTTTTTGGTTGCAGCCATCATTGTTGTTTGGCGGGCCTGGGTTGGGGATTCGAACCCGCCACCTTAGGTATACGTGGCTGGCGCCTTAGCCGATTGAGCCACAGGCGCCCGAGCCCGCAATGTTTTTTTAAATCCACCAACAATGCTGGTGGTGGGGAGTGGGAGAGTTGGAGGAGTGGGTAGGAGGCTGAATGGGTCAGGGAGGTAGGACTAGAATACCTCTTTAAGGTTAGTAAACACTTTCAGGTAGGAGTGCTAGTAACATTGTAGTTAATAGCATATTTGAATAATAATGTCTTAAAAAATATGGACCATACCACCAAAATCCAAAATATTGTGTTCAAATTAATTTCCAGTCCTAATGAGTTATGTCTTGTTATAGGACCCCATTAAAGATGATCCCAAATTATCTTGGATCTGCCTTCCAGTGTCAAAGATCCCTTACCTAATAGACCTAGGGTCACCTTAGCATAGAAGGACATTATGTTCTGATTAGAAAAAGGTACTCGGGGCGGCGCCTGTGGCCCAAAGGAGTAGGGCACCAGCCCCATGTGCTGGAGGTGGTGGGTTCAAACCCAGCCCCGGCCAAAAACTTCAAAAAAAAAAAAAAAAAAAAGAATTACCTTTGGGAGGTGCCTGTGGCTCAGTGAGTAGGGCGCCAGCCCCATATACCGAGGGTGGAGGGTTCAAATCCAGCCCCGGCCAAACTGCAACAACAAAAAAAATAACCAGGCGTTGTGGCGGGCACCTGTAGTCCCAGCTACTTGGGGGGCTGAGGCAGAAGAATCGCCTAAGCCCAGGAGTTGGAGATTGCTGGAGCGACTCCACTGCACTCAATCGAGGGCGAAAAAGTGAGACTCTGTCTCTACAAAAAAAAAAAAAAAGGTACTCTCAGGGTAGACAAATTAGACAAAGGCATCACCTTCTGGGTGATGAAACCTAGAGTTAGAGTGGTTGGCTTGGCACACAAAGTCAGGGCAGGATTTCAGCCTTTTCTTGTGCCAACTCAAGGATGCATAGTGTATGGATGCCATGGAATAAGGACTATTCCCAGGATCCCCCTTCATCCACAAGTTGACTCTATTCACAAGATGAATGTCCAGGGACTCATTTATTCTGTGACCAATGGGGCAGAGGCCTTTATCCAAATGTGCAGGAAAAGGACCTGTTTTGGATTTGTCCCCACTTCTTCATCTCAGCCACTCCATCTGGTCTCCGAGGATTGCAAAAACTCTTGGCACAAATGTCTCCATCCAAACCGCTGTGCTAAGACACTTGACCAAACTCTGATACTGCTTCTAACAGCCTAAGGCCATGTCCTGGTTCTCCTTAAGTTCCAGTCTGAAAAAAAATCTCAAGACTGCCAGAAGAATTTACTATTTGTTCCAGCCAACACCTGGCCACAGGCCCTTGACAGCTCTTTCTCAGAGCATTAAAAAAAAAGGGGGGGTGGGTGGCTCGGCACCTGTGAGTGGCTAAGGCGCCAGCCACATACACCTAAGGTGGCGGGTTCAAATCCAGGCTGGGCCTGCCAAACAACAATGAAGGCTGCAACTAAAAAATAGCCAGGTGTTGTGGCAGGCGCCTGTGATCCCAGCTACTTGGGAGGCAGAGGCAGGAGACTCGCTTGAACCCAGGAGTTGGAGATTGCTGTGAGTTGGCACTCTACCCAGGGGGACAGCTTGAGGCTCTGTCTCAAAAAAATAAAGGGGGGGTGGCGCCTGTGGCTCAAAGGAGTAGGGTGCCGTCCCATATGCTGGAGGTAACGGGTTCAAACCCAGCCCCAGCCAAAAAGAACTGCAAAAAAAATAAAAGAAAGAAAGAAAAAAAGCTCAGTGCCCACAGCTCAGTGGTTAGGGCTCTGGCCACATACACTAGGTGGGGGGTTTGAACCAGGTCGGGGGCTGTTAAACAACAATGACAACTATAACCAAAAAAAAAAAAAAGAGCCAGGCATTGTGGCGGCCACCTGTAGTCCCAGCTATTTGGGAGGCTGAGGCAAGAAAATCCCTTGACCCTGAGAATTTGAGGTTGCTTTGAACCTCAGTGACACCACGGCACTCTACCGAAGGCAACATAGTGAGATGGTCTCAAAAAACAAACCAAAAAAACCCCCTTACAATTGTAAACCTTCCTCTGTCCCTTTGAGATACATATGTATCTTTCATTATCCAGCAGTATCTTTGGTAAGGATCTGAAAGCTATTCTTTGGAATGTGATGGTCAGGAAGGACAGGGCATCTGTCTCCCATCCAGCCTCTGAGGGAGGGTAGAAGCCTGATGTGGGCACCTGTCAGCTGGCAGAGACATGTGGCCTATCATGCTGACACTGACCAACTCTCTTACCCATTTTTTTTTTTTTTTGCAGTTTTTGGCTGGCTGGGTTTGAACCCACCACCTCCGGTATATGTGCTTGGCACCCTACTCCTTTGAGCCACAGGCACCATCTCTTACCCACTTTTTGTAATTTTTCACTTTTCCAACTCCTGGCCTCAAGTGATCCTCCCACTTCAGTCTCTGGAGTTGCTGGGATTAGCCACAATCCCCAGCACAATTTTTCACTTGTCTAACTTTGCTGGAGTGGGACTCACTCCTCTTCCCTGTTCCCCGGTTTTCTCTAGTCATGTCTGCCCAAATCAGAATTGAGCTCAGCTCTTTCCTCCACTGCCATAGTTACTGAATAAAATCTGCCACTATTGGCTCGGTGCCTGTGGCTCAAGTGGCTAAGGTGCCAGCCATACACCTAAGGTGGCGGGTTCGAATCCAGCCTCAGGCCCGCCAAACAATAATGATGGCTGCAACCAAAAAATAGCTGGGCGTTGTGGTGGGCGCCTGTGGTCCCAGGTACTTGGGAGGCTGAGGCAAGAGACTCACTTGAGCCCAGGAGTTGGAAGTTGCTGTGAGCTGTGATGCCAGAGCACTTTATGCAGGGGGACAGCTTGAGGCTCTATCTCAAAAAAAAAAAAAATCTGCCACTATCTTCTGTAACTGGTGTTCAGGTTTATCTATGACAGTTCTCCTTCTACCAAGATCTTATCTTGCATCTTTCTATGTAAAGTAGTATAAGATGCAATGAGAATGTGATAGCATGCCTGTTTACCTAGATTCCAGAAGTATAATATTTAATCACTGCATATTGTGTATTATGTGCCATAACTTTCTCACCAACTTGCCATCATGTGCTTACGTTGGCAGCACTGTACAAACACCTCAGTAAGGTTTCATAACCTTGGTATACACAGTGTCTCACTGTTGTGTTCACACAGATGTGTAGCAGTGCTTGCTGAGTGGCATTCATTATTCTTGTGTGTTTTTGTGTGCCATTGTGAGAATGCTGGAGCTTGAATTGGAACAATAAACATGTGTAAATTTTTTTTTTTTTTTGAGACAGAGCCTCAAGCTGCCCCCCTGGGTAGAGTGGCATGGCATTACAGCTCACAGAAACCTCCAACTCCTGGGCTCAAGCGATTCGCCTGTCTCAGCCTCCCAAGTAGCTGGGACTACAGGCACCCGCCACAATGCCTGGCTATTTTTTGGTTGCAGC
>CAUYQV010069843.1:0-14587 GCA_963574575.1 Galagoides demidoff
AGCTACTTGGGAGGCAGAGGCAGGAGACTCGCTTGAGCCTAGGAGTTGGAGGTTGCTATGAGCTGTGATGCCATGGCACTCTACCCAGGGGGATAGCTTGAGGCTCCGTCTCAAAAAAAAAAAAAAAAAAGAAAGAAAAAGTCTTGCCTTTTGTTAAACTGGGTTTCAATCCTCTCGCTCATGGAGATAGCATCCAGGGCTGAGGTCCCTCCAATCCTGCCCTCCACACACACAGAAAAAGGAATGGTGCTCATGGGGTATGTCCAGGCCTTCTCCCCCAATTCCATGCTAGCACAAGGCTTTCCCTCCGTGTAGACCCTAGACTCTACTGGGCTTCAGACATGCTGCAGAAGTCCAAGGTAGGCTTCCCAGGAGGCTTGGCATAAGGAAATGAGCTGGTAAGGGAGAATGTGGGCATGGGCAGAAAACTGGTCTTAGTGGAAGGAGATATGGAGTGGTCAGGAGAGAAGGGTAATTCTGAAGACCACAAGTGTCTGAGGCTTTCTGCTGGAAAATGGCAACTCAGAAGACACAGGCTACAAGACAGGAAAGACAAAAAAAACAGCAGTTGCTGTGTGAAGGCTGACCAGGCTTGTTTATGGCTGGGGACTTCCAGGAATGCCAAGGAATCCTCACAGGGCTGGGCCTGCAGTGGTCAGGTGAAGGCAGAACCGTCAGCGGCTGCTTCCATGGTCCCAGCACATCGGAAGGCTGGGGACAAAAGATGTGCAGCTTTTTGTGACTCACAACATCCACGTTTTAGCTACTTCCCACTTCCCAACTGGAGCTTGCTTCTTTTCTCCTGTCTCCTTCACCTGAGGATTATGTGTCATCTGAGGGCGGGGACAGTGTCACAGCCCCACCAACTCAGTTACTGCGGGAGGCAGGTGCTCAGAAGGATGTGTGCAGTGGGTGCGAATGCACAGAGGAATGTTCCATACCACCTTGGTAAAAGAAAGTATTGAGGAAAATCTTAAGGGAGAAGACATCTCTGATGCTTATTCTCAATTTATGCAGCAAGAAGGTAAATTGAAAACTGCACTCTGCTACTTCCCTGCCTTCCCTTCCCGTGTCTCTGAGACTCTGCAGATGACGCCCTTTCTAGCTGCTGACTTGGTGTCTCCTCCACTCATTGTACTATTGACATGACTGAAGGGGCCAGAGGGGAAAAACCGTGTCTAAGTAGAAAAGTTCTGTTCAAGGAGGTCCATCCTTCTTGCTAAAGAAGCTCTGGATAAAGATGACACCCTGGAATAGTGTGGGTGGAGTTTGAGGTAAGAACTCACCCCTGTGTCTGCTACTCGGGGCCCTGCTGCTGTTACATGGGGAGAGGAGTTACATGGCGTCGGAGTGACCAGGGTTCATGTTCAAGCATTTCTATTTCCCAGCTGTGTGACCAGGAGCAAATCTCCTAACTTGTCTGGGTCTCATTTTTGTCCTTCCCTAAGATTTTATAATGATGCTTGAATTACCTATATCATCTGTTGTTAAATCAAACAAGAGTCATGTACTAAGTTGCATGTAAAAATATATATATACACACTCAATATGTATATATAATACACACACTTGGAAAATCGTATCATGAGAAAAGACAGTTCTCACTAAAATCAGCAAGCAAATCTCGTCCAGTTTCTCAGAACTGCCCCCACTTTATTGCATCTCTGGGATGGATATATTCCCATCACTTTTTTCCTCTCTACATCAGACTTTCAGGGTCTATTAAATACCTCCAAGGACAACGACCTTTGCCATTTTCCTTGAAATTAATTGTGGTCTTACAAATAGCCAGTCATTTCAGTACTAAATCAAAATAGATTTATGTTGTAAAAGAATACAAAAGAACTTTTTCTTTGCATTAGTTACTGATCAGTGGAGTAATGGCCTACACTTAGTCACACAAACATAATAGATAATGTCTTAAAAAAGAGAAACAACATCGTGACCAAGCAGCACTCAGACTTTAGGAACCCTTAAATATTGTTCAGTAGACTAAGCCAAAAGCACTTAATCATTCCTGTAGCTTTTTAAAATCTGTAAGTTGGAATTTATTCTTTATTTATGTGCTTTTATTTCTGTGTAATTCCTGCAAGCTCTGGGCTCTATGTTTCTCTCTTTTAATAAATGTTTATCCCTTATGTCTGTGTTGTATGGTCCACCGTGGATTGACTTGCCCTGAAGTCAAAATCCTCTCTTGATCATTGTGCACAGAATTACCAAGACTGAAAGGACTACTAATGGTGCTTATTGCTTACACAAGAGGGAGGGAGAGTGCCAGGCTCCGCTGTGGGTTGTTTTTGTAGTCTGGGATGAAAAGGTCACCCCCAAAACATGGAAGGTTGTTCACAAGCTTGGGAGAAAAGCTTTTCACCTCTTGGCCCAGGAGTCCCCATTCTAGGTACCTGGAGGTACACAACTCCCCATTAAATACATACCTGGGGGGACATTACAACCAACCAGTTCAGAACCACAATAACAGGCACTTGCCACCCCCTGCAGGGAGGAGTGGGCACTGTTAATTGATACACTCCCTCTCCCCTTTCTGTATCAATAATAAATACCAAAGCAGCTCTGGGACTTCTGTGTTTTTTAAATTGTAAGAAGAACATCAGCTCTGTAGTCTCTACATCCCTATCACCCAAGTAAAGAAGAGGGTTGATTTTTTGTTGTTCATATCAACTAAAGTAGAAATTCAAAGAACTTTAAAACCATAAAAATGTTTCAGACTGAATGGACCCATCAGGACAGGTTGTTTTTACCTAGGAAAGTGATTTTTAAAACTGGGAATATAAAATGTTTTTATGTTTTAACTCCAATTTCCCGATTGCATGTCTCAAACCATAAGGTGACATGAAGCTTTAAATCACATGAACTTCATTGTGGTTGCTGCTGCTGTAAACATATTTGGGACAGAGAAAGCAGAGTAATGATAATCCAGTCACCCAAATGAACAGAACAACATCTGGGTTGCAGTTTCTACAAATTCATCAGAGCTTTGACCAAATGTGCACTGCCTTCGCTGACTCTGAGTGGTATCATCGTCCTTTCCCTTAACTCAGCAACCCTGGAGGAGTCTGACTTTCAGGAATGCGGCGGCACCGTTACCTCGGGCCAGAAATGCTGTTTTCATGCCTTCAGCAAACATTAGTCACCTGGCCTTGACACTCTAATTCTCTCTCTATAGCTGGCCTTGCCATTGTCAACAAATGGCTCTGATTACACTCTTGGTTCCACTCTGGTGGAGAAGAAAAGAAGCCTGTACACAAATAAGCATTTGATCCTCCAGGTTCATCGCGCAAAACCTAAAGTAGCTCTGTATTCGGGGTGCTGATGGAAAGAGCGCAGGCTCTGGATGATCAGATCTGGGCTAAACCCTGCTCCACTACCTTCCAACTGGGCAACCAGTAGCAGTTTTCAGTTACTCTGAGGGTCAATGTCTTCCTCCGTTAAACAGGGATAACATCACCTAATTTGTTCAGGAGTAGGAGAGTTAAAAAGCAATAATGAGGGCCAGGCAAGGTGGCTCACACCTGTAAGCCCAGCACCCTTGGAGGCTGAGGCAGGTGGAACGCCTAAGTTCAGGAGTTCGAGACCAGCCTGAGAAAGGGCAAAACCTCCATCTCTGCTTAAAAAAAAATAGAAAAACTATCCGGGCATTGTGGTGGGTGCTAGTACTTCCAAATATTTGGGAGGCTGAGGTAAGGGGATCATTTGAGCCAAAGAGTTTGAGGTTGCTGTTAGGACGCCAGAGCACTTTACCCATGGCACAGAGTGAGAGTCAGCTTCAAAGAAAAAAAAAAAAAAAAACAAGCAGTAACAAGTCAAAGTAGAGCCTCTGTCCCCCACCGCACCCTGTCTCCACACAGGGAGTCTGCTCGGCCCCATTTATGTGTACAGTTAACACTAGATGATATTCCTAACAGTTTAAGCATCTGTTATTCATTCTATATTTCACCAAAACCCCAAGGACCAGATACATGAATATATCTGGCTTATTTCTTTTCTTTTTTCTTTTTTTTTGAGATAGAGCCTCAAGCTGTCGCCCTGGGTAGAGTGCCATGGTGTCATGGCTCACAGCAACCTCCAACTCCTAGGCTTAAGGGATTCTCTTGCCTCAGCCTCCCAAGCAGCTGGGACTACAGGTGCCTGCCACAACGCCCGGCTATTTTTTGGTTATAGTTGTCATTGTTGTTTGGCAGGCCCAGGCTAGATTCAAACCCTCCAGCTCTGGTGTATGTGGCTGGTGCCTTAGCTGCTTGAGCTATAGGCGCCGAGCCTATCTGGCTTATTTCTCTCCAGTGCCTAGAATTGTTTGTGAAATATTTAGGCTCTCAGAAAACATTTGATGAAGGAAGAAACGTCAGCACGAGCTCCAGGACACCAAGGCTGCCAGCCTTCAGTAGCAGAGTAGTGCAGCCAGCATTCCTACCTTCAAAGGCTTTCTGTGGTCTTCATTCCCATCCATCATCTTTCCTATAGAGCTTAGAAATTTTGATTTCATCAACAACCAGTCACAGCCTTGGATCTCCAAGAAGTAGCAGGATTACCATCCAGAGTTAATCAAGTTCCAGCTTAAAATAAATAAAATTTTATTTCACTGACTTAGTGGTTAAACAAAGATAATTAAAATAGGCCGTAGACCTGACCTGTACTTCTGAGATCCCACATTTATAGACACACACGACACCCAAAGACTTCCAAAGCCAGAAGTAAAATCCCAAAAGAGGTTGAATGATACTAAATTGTCACTTTTGTATTTTGAAAATGTTTGTATGTTGACAATTCCATATAGCTCAGGCTAGGACCTCACTGAGCACCAGCTAACAAACCCCCAGTGCTTTGCTCTTCCACAGAAGGAATGCAATAGGGTCACCCCTGTCCTTGAAAAAATCTTCCATGTCCACCTTTTCTACATAAACACGGAAGCCAGCACTGTAGGTCGTTCTCAACCCCAGCTCAGGCTCTCTCTCGATCACCCCCTTCTTCCTTCCCCAGGTCACTTGTGATGCCCCAACAGTGATGGCTGCTTTTTCCCACCCAGGGCCTTTGATTAGCCGCTGCATCTCTGTGGGATGCCTGCCTGTCCCACTACCTGTCGGATGCTTGCTGACCTTTCAAGGTGAAAGGGAGAGGATGCTCCCTTCCCTAGTCCTTCCTGCACCCCCCCCCAAGTCAGAATTCACCTCTGCCTCACCTGCACTCTAGCACTTACTATAACATATCTTGCTATGTTGAGTGGACATCTAGGTTTAATTCTTCAACAGATTTTAATCCCTATCAAAGAAGAAACTGACTTCAGCCATCTCACGGCTCTTACTCTGAGCACACGGTGCGTGCTCACCACATGCCGATTGAACTGAGTAATGATTTCAAGCCACAGACCAAGGCTTGGTGACTTATTGCTCCTTGGTATAAAGGTCAAGGCCATAGGTTCTGTTTGAGTCTCACCTCTGCCATTTACTATCTGAACACCTTCTGCAGGTTCCTTACCTTCTTCAGCTTGGCTTTGCTCATCTCAGTGAGGAGGCAGTAGTCTCTGCTGTCAGGGCCGGGACTGGCCAGGTCTCAGGCTGACTTAGGTAGGTTCCTGATGTGGACCGCTAAGCTACCTTGCTCAGGAACTGTTTCTCTTAGGTGCTTGAGGGCTATCTACTTTAGCTGGAGAGAGAGAGAGGAGTATCTTAGAGTAAAGCAGTCTTATTAGAACAGATAGATCTTAGTCTTTAGCAGAGTTTGGTAATCTTCAGCAGCGAGACGCCGTGCTGGCGTTCTGCAAGCAGGAGAGGAGACAGAGTCAGAGCAAGTGGGACCGTGATAGGATGCACATGCTCCTGACTGCCTTCTCCTCCAGCCTAATATAAGGCTGAGCTCGTGCCTCTCAACACCACAGGTGTAGAAACTGCCAATTCACCAATGCTCTCATCTCGCGAGCTCTCCCATGCTTGTTAGAATTAAATCTCTCTCCATGCCCTTTCCACCAAGGTGTTCCATTACAGGTATTTCTTATAACTCTCGCTCCTCCTAACCATAGGTTTATACGGGCTGCTACACTCTACTTCTCAGAGTTGTTATAAAGATCAAATGCTTGGTTAGCACAGTGCCTGTCGCAGAGCGAGCCCTCAGAAACGAGGACAATTTGGCTACTCTCCTAGTAATCATGTTGCCTGTTAAACAATTAACTGACAGGTTGTGGGTTTAAAGCAAGAGGGAGACAAAGAACAGACGTGTCTGGGGAAGCCTGAAGACTCTGAAAGATGGAGCATTAAGCTCCTGCTCACGGTGGGCGACTGATGTGTCTGCTGCAAACGCACTGGCCCCAGGTGACGAGAACGCGTTTTCCAACCTTTATTTTTCACAGCCACTAGAAGACACTACTGGATCTGAGGTTTTGAGAAATTAGAGTTTTGGCTTCAGTGGAGCTGTGGGACTTGTGAAATCATTTCATTCTGCTGCCATTCAAGAATATGGCAGGGCAGTTGGCTGAATCCCTTCAGCCTGTGATCATTCTTAGAGTCATTTAGACAAATGTCTGGCCCCAAGGTCGGGGCACGTAGGTACCTCTTGCTCTGGGGTGACCGGAGCTCTCCATCTGCCGATGACAGGAAGTCTGGGGACTTTGGTTTTAATGAGGTTTTATTTTCTGTCTCGGATGGCAAAAGAAAACACTCAGTTCTCTCCAGTAATACACAAGCCCAACCCGTCTAACACCACAGTGTGAGTTTTCCACACGGAACAATTCTCCACTTCTCTGCAGGCACCAGCTGGGTGATACTAACTGCCTGGAATTTGCACAGACCCCACAGCGAAGGGCTCAGTCCTACAGAACCATCTCAATTTCAGATGCCAATCACAAGCAGCAGCTCTCCAGGCTACCTGCACGTCTATGATTTAGCTACAAATTGGGGGGTTCCCACAATGCCTGCCTCAGGTTCAAAATTTTACTATAATGGTTCACAAAACTCAGAACATTTGCCAGTTTATAAGTGGGTACAAATGAACAGCCAGATGAAGGTCATATAGAAGAAGACCTGGAAGGGTCCCAAAGGCCGAAGTCTCTGTCCTGGTGGAGTTGGGGGTGTGCAACCTTCTGGCAGAAGTCTCTCCCTTACCTGCGGTTGGCCCATCACCAAATCCTATCACTGTTAATTGCTAAGTAGGCCCTGCTATCCCACTGCCCTCACTGGAACTATGGTGGTCAGAGGATCTTCATTTTGACCCACCAGTGTCTTAAAAACCTCCCCTGGCTTCCCCCAGATCTGTGCCAGACACAACTCTGTGCTGCCTGCAAGGCCCCGAGCCTGGCCCCTGTCTGCTGTGCAGCAGCACCGCTCACTAGCTTCCCTCTTCCCCTTTCCACGTGGCACACACTTCCAAAGCCTTGACCTCCAAAACCACTCTCGTCCCAGGCCTGAGCCTGCACTTTCCTCTGCCTGGAGCACTCTTCTCCCCTCTGGCCCCACCCTTCAGCTTGCAGCCCCATGGGGGCTGCCTGGGAGGGCCTCCCTGCTCCAGTCAGACCTCCACAGTAAATTCTGAGTCATCCTTTGCCACCTAGTTGTAGGTGCAAACTTACACCTTACAACCGTTTGTACAATTGTCTTCCTCTCCTGCCACATCCTCCAAGCAGACAGGAAGCCCAGGAGCGCCCTGGCCATGCCCTCCCTCTGCACCATGCTGTCCCTCCAGCCTGGCCTGTGTCTATGCACTGTGCAGACTTCATAATCAGCTGTTGCTTGCGGAATGACTGAATCAACCGTCATTCTGGAAACAGCATTTTATTTTTTTTCTTAAAAAAAAAACTCAGCTGGCACACTGGCCCATGTGGCCCCAACTATTCTGGAGGCTGAAGCAGAAGGATCACTGAGTTCAAGGCTGCAGTGAGCTGTGACTTCACCTGTGAGTAGTCACCCCACTGTGGCCTGGGCCACCTGGCTAGAAAAAAATAGTGAGAACCTGTCTCAAAAAAAAAAAAAAAAAAAATCTATCCTTTCATTGTTCAAGGCACCCAAGACCATTCTAACACTTTATCTTTTATTATGTGAAGGATTTTCCAGTCTTCTAGAGAGCTCATTAAACTGAAAATATCCCTGGGACGGATTAGAAAACCTTTCTCCACACTCAGACTTGGGAGTTTCAGGGGAAGAATGCACCTCCTCTTTCTTGGAACTGTAGCCACCTCTGTTCTTTTATGTCACTTTATCGCCCATATCCACATCTGGAAGATAAATAAGCACTAGAATTTGGAACCAGGGAGACATGCATTTCATTCTCTGAACTAACACGTTTGGAAATCATGACATTCCCTTTTAAGGCCTCCTCCCACCCCAAGGAGCCCCTGTCAGCATCCCCGGATGCCTGAAATCTGCAGGACAAAGCTTCTGTGCACCAAGTTCATTGCCACCCTCTCCTGCCAGCATTCCGTTCCATTTTGATCTGAGAGCCCAACCTCCCCATCTGATTCTAGCCCAGCTTCTCCCTGGAGCATCTTCCCATAAACAGCTCTTGCTGGGCAGCCTGCCACAAGCTCGGACACCATCTGGATTGTCACACACACAAATGCGTCCCTGAATTTCCTGGAGTCATTCGTGTTTGTCATGGCAGAATTATAAAAGCACTGAGGCAGCAAATCCCTTGGCCGTGGGTAAATACACTCACTGGTTTTCCCATTACTGTAGTATCTATTTCCACCTTCCTGGGGCATACTGCCTCCCGTAGGAGGGCTTACCTGGTTGTCCCGTGTGTGGGCATCGGCACAGCCCTTGGGGTTACTAAGCTGAGGGGGATGACTGTAGAACTGAGTCGATTACTTTAGGGCCAAAAGTCAGCTGCAGCTTTGACACCACCCAGAAGAAACAATACTGATTACCCATAAATCCAACCCATTGCACTGACCATATGTTTAAAAACAATGTGTTTACATATTATACATGTTAACCATTGCAGATAATTTGTCAGCAAATTAGAAAGAAATAATTTTCGGGAAAGCATCACAGAGAAAGCAGAGTAACTCAAGCAATGACTCTTTTCTTGCTATCGTCCTTCAATCCGCAGGCCCTAGAATAAGGCATCAGAAGGTACGATTTTGGGAACCGCGGTTGGATTCTTACTCCTGGCTCATCTGCACTATTCTCTTGGCATGGATGGGCCGTACCCTCCACCACCCTCACACCGAGGACCACCCCAAATCTTTCTTGTTTGACATCAAATATAGCCTGACAGCTTGGATTTAATTATCAGTTACAAAGGAATTTTTTTGTCTCTCTTTTTTAAATTGTTGAAATCTCTACTTTGCATTTGTTCAACCCTGCTTCCTGGACCAAACCCTGTGGAAAATCAGACTCTGGGGCCCCCATTCAACCCATGTCTTCTTTGAGCTGGTAAAGAATAAAGGGAATTTGAAAATGGAAGGGAAGTTTCCAGAAGGGCAGCATGCAGCCAACACTGAGAAGCAGGTTCCAGATGCGGGCACCTGTCTGGCCAGTCCACAGCCCACCCACAGGGGCTCTGTGGGGTGTAGAGAAAGCACAGTACCCAGCATCAGAAGATTCGGCTCCCTGTCTCGTCCCTGCCACTCATTCTGTGCTTCTGGAACTGTTCCTAGACTCAGGTTAGAGGGGGGTGTGGTGACACTTTAGCTAGAGTGGTTATTAGCACATTGCTGGGCTCATAGTGTGATTGGTAACTGCCTTTTGTGGGAGGGGATGGATTGGTGATGGAGTGTTTTGTCAATGTGTGGCTTTGTAGCTGCTGTTTCTGCTAGTGCAAGCCAGGGAAACAACCTCCGTTTCCTCCAGCCTTCTGACCTCCAGCAAGCACAGACAGAACCTGTAGAGAATCACCGAAACTTTTTGTATAGCAAATGCGAACACAGTCCAGGTGCCTAATCCAGGACAGGGTGAGAACTAATGGGGAAAGCTGCGTCCATTCACATCTAACTGAGCTTCTCCTCTGCACTAGAAAATGTGAAATGTACAGAAAATAAAGTGAAGGTCCACAGAGCAGGACCAAGTTCTCAGACAAAGCCAGGGAAAGCAGGGCCCGTCCTGGTCAGCAAGCTGTCACACCCTTGGGAGCAGCAGCCCTGTGACATTTGAAGTCAACACCAGCCCCAGACAGTCTGAAAGGTGCTTAGTGCAGACCCTTGTAGATGTCCTGTAGGGAGAGGGGGACAATCTATTGGCAATTTAGAACTTTTGAAGAAATAACAAAATAACATTTTTAAGATTCTTTTTCAAGCAATGTTCTCCATTGTTATGAAATTAGCTTGTTTTGAGTCCCATTACCTGCTCTAAGCACAGACGTAGTATCTTCCTGCCCTTCTTCAATAAGGTTTGCTATGCAGTGAAGGTGTTTAACCTCCCTAAGAGAACCAGCTCTTGGAATTGAATTGAGCAGACTTACAGACATACCAATAACGAGTTTGTTTGTCAAGCCCCCCTCAACATGCTTCCTATGCCTCTGTGTTAGGGAAGTTTCTGTGCTATGGTGGAAATTTCCAGACATTTTTGTGCTCTGTTCACATATATGACCTGGCTTGGGATGTTCATTCCAGAAAGTATCTGTGTCAACATGAAATACACAAAGTCTATATTTGCTCTAAAATATCAAAACCATAACACTTGTCACTGATATTCAGGAAACATTTGGACAATCGTGTTTTTCTTCACAAAGTTCTGCTCTTACACTAAGAACATGGGTGTTGGCTTATTAATTAACATGAGCATTTTACATAGACATGACCGCCATCAGGATCTTCAAGAGCAATCTCCACTATGTGGAATCAACTCTAAACAAAATACCCACTAGCATAAGGGCAGTCTATTGTCCTGCCACAGTACCTTTGCACATGCTATTCCCCTACCTAGACTGTCCATCCCAATCCAACTCCAATTCAACTCCCACACTCCTTCCAAGAGCCCTCCCAGCTCTCTGCCTTTCTCTACCAAGCCAGACTGTGTCTTCCCTGTGCACCGGGAATGCCATACCCACTCCCATGGTGGTACTTTTCCACTTGACTGTTTCTTTAAAAAAATATTTTTTAATTTAAAAAAGATATAATTTAACTCTTCTCTTATCACTGAACATATGAATAACAGAGAGTTGTTATACATTAAAGCAGGGCCAGAGGAATACCTGTCTGCTAAGAATTTCTGTTACTAAGTATTCTTGAAAACCGTACAACTGAATAAATATCCCCTACCTGAGATTTCTCATGTAGTCTGATTGTCACTTCCTATTGGTACAAATGGGTGAGAGTCCATGATAGAAGCTTTGGCCTTTCCTGTGTATAGAGCACGTCCCCACACAGGCCGAGTGCCGGCTGATTAGGGACCGTTGTGGACACAGGCTTCTTGAACAGCTGACTTATGCTGGAATTAACAGTTTTCCCTGGTTGCTCACAGCATGGAATTCAGCCCCTCATCAGCGTGGACAAGTATTTTTCTCTCCTCATTAACATAAACCCTCACAGAAAACTCAGACTCCAACCCAGAGACACCTGCCCCCCTCCCCCTTCCAGTTGTCAGAGATGTTCTTAGCCAAGCCTGTTAATGACTCAGAAGGGGCATTCAGAAATTTAAAAGCTCTTAATGAACGTGCTTCCTGCTCCCTCTTCCATCCTCCTTCCAAGTCTCACAAGACGTCGTTATTTTTAACTCCACATTGCTACAGCTGCACTTCAGAGAAAGCCAAGCCGGGAGGGAGGCCCAGCGCTGTTCACAGGATGGGAAGCATGGCCGTGAAAGAGGAAGGGCGGCCGAGGAGTTAGACACACCTCTCAGAGAATGCACCTGTTACGAAGGTGAGGACCGGATCCACCCGGAAATGGGACACCGCACCGTCAATGCATTTCTCAAACCTGGTGTGCGGGAGGGGACACTCCCAGCCTGACCAAAGACCTAGACCAGGATTTAGTGCAGCACGTGGAAGGGAACGGGAAGATTTGCCAGCTGAGCCTGGAAAACATCTTACGTATTTGGACCTGAACCTGGGAGCCAGAGCTGACCAGCCCTCCTCACTCTGATATGCAATTCTTGGTCTGTATTATATGGAAACTCGTATTCTAGAGAAGCGAAATCCCAGGCCAAAAGAAGCTACGGTGTTCGGGGATTTTTTTTTTTTTGTCTTTGTGGCTCTTCTTTAACCTCATTTCACCCAAATAAAAGCACCTGACTTCCTCTCCTCCTCTTCCTTCTAAGCAGAACTTTCCCCAAATCAGCTGGAAGTATCCTGGGAGTGGCACCCGAGGTGGTTCAGTAGGAAGACCTGCCTGAATAAACCCAGGAAAGCCTTCTCAGCTCTGTCTGTTTCGTCATTGTTCCGTGGGCACGGCTAACACAGGTTCTCTGCTTCCACCGGTCCTAAAAGATAATATTTCAGGCAGCAGAATAACAGCACATTAGATCTGTATTGTTCACGTTTAATTCTTTTATTTCTGAAATATCTATGTATCACTTGGGTTCCCAACGGACAACAGATGGCACATTCCAATTAGGCAGCTCAAGCAGGTTGATGTGCAAAGGTGTAGAAGAATGATAAGGGCCAGCACAGTAACCGAGAGTGAGCAGTGACAGAGAGGAGTGGTTGCGGGAATTGGGGTGGAGACAGCCCGCGAAGACAAAGTGTCAGGAGTCCTTTGCCAGCAACTAACAACCTCTGGCTGAGTCGCAGTCAGCCTTAGGGGATGCCCTGCAAGGAGGGTGTCAGGAACATAAACACCTGCATTTTCCTCCTCCCCACTCACTCCTTAGCCCCAGCTCACTCCTTAGTCCCCACCAGCCAAACCAAATGCGCGGGGCTCCCACTGAGGAAGGGCAAGCGGGTTTCCTCCTGCAGGGGAGGGGAGCAGTGTGGAGAAGCAGAGAGAACGAATCTGGAGAAACAAACTGGCACAAAATATAAAGTTTTATTTAAAAAAAATGTAACCAAACACTTCTATTTCACCTAAAACAGCTGCACATTCAGGATGAATTCCTCCCCAGGGCCCTCCAGGAGCGGGCGGCATCAGGTCCTGCAAATTATCTGATGTGTTTCTTGTTAAAAATCAATGAGAAATGTAAACTCTTGATCCTTTTCTTGTGTAAGTCCTTTGTTTTTACCTATTCCCTTAATTTGTCCAAGAAATAAAATACAAAAGGATTGAAATCTAAAAATATCAGAGCAAAACTTTGCTCTTGACAGAGCCACACATAAGACACTTCGGAGACAGGGCAACTCCCCTTCCCTCTCATCGTTTCACAAACGTTCAGTGAACATCCTCTATGTCCCCAGCAGTCTGTAATATGCCGAGAGGCAAGGATAAGCGCCAACCAACAAACTTTACCCATGGTGGCTCATCAAAAAAGAAAACAATGGTGGTTATTAGTCTTAGTTTTTGTCTGTTTCGCGCTCACAAAGAATAGTCTAGAAAACAGAACCAGCTTCAGTGTAGGCCTGATTTGGGGACTCAATAATGTTTCTAGACCCCCCTCTCTGGGCATTTCCTCCTCATGGTGCTTGTTTGTATCCTCAGGAAGTTTCTCTCTGTGGTAGGAGGACGTTTATAGAAATCTAAGCTTCACACCATCACATCTCCAAACCCAGAGGACAAGCTATGTCTGTGTGTCACAATCATATCAAACTTCTGGACTCAGTCTGATGGGACAGGCTTAAATCACCCGTGAGTCAATCACTGGAGCCAGGAAAATGGGATACTCTGATAAACTAAAGTCCACGAGAGCCATCATTTGGGTTGAGTATGGGGCCAATCCAGTCCAGCAGCCTGGGATGGAAGAGGGACAGATCACAAGGGATTATCTGAGAGCTGTTAGTCAAAAAAGGGGGGAATGAATACCAGGCGAGCAACCATCACAAAAGAAAGATATGTACAAATGTTCCAGAGGCCAGAAAGATGAGAGCAGCAATCTCCCCAGACAGGCTGGGTGACATTTCACCAAATTCTTAAAAGAGGAATAGGATAAAATGGAGGGAGATAAGTCAGTAAAGGGGAGAAGGTGACCCCAGCAAGTAACACCACATGCACAAGTACACAGAGACAAAAAGGAGCGTGGTGCGTACTAGGAACAACGGGCACTCAGTGTGGCTGGAACAACGGGCACTCAATGTGGCTGGAACAATGGGCACTCAGTGTGGCTGGAACAAAGGGTACTCAGTGTGGCTGCATCACCGGCCTGGGGAAGGTCCACATGGCGAAGACAACTGGAAACACTTTTTGGAATGGTAAAGATTTCATGTCTCATCTTTAAAAGCCTGTAAGCATTCAGTCAGAGGAGTGACAAGGTTAGATCCATACTTTAGAAAGACAAGGTAGAGGCTTGGCACCTGTAGCTCAATTGGCTAAGGCGCCAGCCACGTACACCTAAGGTGGCAGGGTTCGAATCCCCAGCCCGGGCCCGCCAAACAACAATGATGGCTGCAACCAAAAAATGGCCGGGCGTTGTGGCGGGTGCCTGTGGTCCCAGCTACTTGGGAGGCAGAGACAGGAGACTAGCTTGAGCCCAGGAGTTGGAGGTTGCTGTGAGCTGTGATGCCATGGCACTCTACCCAGGGGGGAAGCTTGAGGCTCTGTCTCAAAAAAAAAAAAAAAAAG
>CAUYQV010069845.1:0-22035 GCA_963574575.1 Galagoides demidoff
CTGAATAAAGAAAGATGGAGACTTTACATCCTTCATGTTCACATGGATGGAGCTGGAATGTTCTTCTTAGCAAAGTATCACAGGAATGGAAGAAAAAGTATCCAATGTACATACCCCTAATATGAAATTAATTTAAACCTTTTATATGAAAGCTATAACCTAATAACAACCTAAGGATAGGGGAGGGGGGAGGGAGGGGGTAATGGGTGGAGGGAGAGGGATTCGAGGGTTCACTTCTGTGGTTCATCTTACAAGGGTGCAAGTGAATCTTTCTATGAGTAGAATATGAACATTTTAACACAACACAATAACTAAAAAAATGACATGAAGGCTATGTTAACCAGTCTGATGGAAGTGTTTTGGATTGTGTGTGAATACACCACACTGTACCCTAGAAGTGCATTAATGTACACAGTTACCATTCAGTTAAAAAAAAAAAATTAAAAAAAAAATTGATACAACATACTGTCAACAGGGGGCAGTAATTAACCACAAATGAGTCTTCGTTTCTAAGCCCCAGAATCATTTTCTTAGAATTTGATGGAAGATACTATTCACCATTTTCCTCTCTATTCCTAAAAATACCGATCACATTCCAAATTTTTCCTATTCAAACAAAGACTGCAATCAACTGTACATTTTATCTCATACATCTTCAATCCTTTGGATAACGAAGAAAAATAGAATAAAAGAAGGAAGATTTTAAAGATAATTTTGTAATAACATAGGAGACCTCATTGATGAGAATCAGAATGTCATTTGCTTTCTAACTTCTAATCACCTGAATAGTGGCCGTGCTCACTGGAGAGATCAGACAGGGTTACAACAAATCTAACTATGCTTGGCTACTTACTAAATGCTGCATTTCCAGCCAATTTAATTAATCTTTCTGGCACTCAGATTCCTTTAGATTTAAAACAGTATGAATAGCTACTTTAGAGCATGGTTTAAGGATGAAAACAAATATTTTTAGGAGGTATAACAGGGTACTGAGTATGTAAGTGGTGCTCCATAATGTTTATTATTATTTCAATATTACTCTTAACTATACGGATTTCTTTAAGACAAAAGTTTCTAATAATAGAAGAAATATGTATATTTCATTTTGTCCTTCAACATTTACATTTGTATGTGCACATATGTATACATACATAATAATAACCTCTAATAAAAGGTGAAAGCTGTTTTTAATAAAAGGTGACTGAGTTTGTTTTCTTGTACAAAATTTTGGATACTTGATACAGTTTTAATTAATTAAAGACAAAGAACAGGCTAACTTTAATCATAATTGTAAGCTTTTCGTGGACTATTAAATGAGAACTCTGAAAATCAATAAGCTACATTCAAAATAATGTAAAAAGGGTAAAAGAGCATAAAGAGCAATTCCCAAAAAATGTTCAATAAGAAAATGAACATTCAAACTTTTTGTTGCTCAGTGGACTGCAAATTTAAATTGTTTTCATGCCTTGCCTGAAAACTGAGGAAAAAAAATTGAAATGTCATAGAAGGAGTGGCCTATGGGTAGTAACATAAAGTATGATGTGCCTTTGGTTAGAAATTGATACAAAGTGTAATGCTTTAACCATGAGATTCTAAAATTTTAAGAAATCAATCAGGATGTGGCACTAATTAAAATCTGTATTCGCGTTTTGGATATTGAATAACCAATAAAAAAGCTACAGTGCAATTTTCTTGTTTTACAGGATACACCAACACAATTATGAATATATTAAAAGGAATAAATAATCAGTATTTTATATAAAAATTTGGAATAACTTCTTTCTAGCAGCTTTTCAATGAGACATAGTTAAGATGAGACATTATGTAATCTTCGCTGACTGGGTAAGATTTGTGATCATTGGTACAATTCACAGTTTTGTGGTAAAATGAAAGTTGCAAAAGACTACTGAGGGCGATAAAGTGAGACTCTATCTCCAAAATAACAATAATAATAATAAAGAAAAAGAAAGTGGTTTGGTTTGTCTTATTCCTTGTTTTTGAATATCCTTGGACAGTGTTTTCATATAGTCACTGCTCAGTAAATATGTCTGTATGATAAACTTATATGTTGTTGATTTCATACTTTTTTACTTTAACATTTTTTTCTAAGAAGTTGGTCATTAAATGTATTTAAATAAAAGGTTTATAACTCACAGGGAATCACTTTTCTAATTTACAAAACAAAAATTATTGGCCATCAATATTTGCATGCTTTGTAACAACAATGAATGAAACTATGCCAACCATTCTTGCTTTTGAAGGCGATGTATTATATCATGAGACAAAAGAAGATAATCACTAAACAACCATGGTAAGTAAACCATTTTTCTTCAAAGATCCAAATGGCACTGGCCAAAATCCTTTTTTCTGAGTCCCTTCAGAAAATATTAGTGAAAGCACAAATGCATACTTCATAGAGGTAAAAATAAAATGCATTAAACAAAAATTATCAAAATTACTTTCCAAATTATTAAAAGACAAGGATAGAATAGAGGCAAAGTAAATTACATTTGTTGACCTCGTAACCTAATATCATTTAAAACTTTTTTGAGTGATATAGTCTGAACATAACATTTGGACACTAATGCAATACCAACACATTAATGTAACTCTGTGCACATTATAAATAGACCTTACTGTAATCCTCACTTATATGAAAGTGTGCTCTGATCCAAGTCTTGGATTTGAAGCAACTCACCCAAATGTGGTAGATCATCTCCTCTATTCAATACTCAACCAATGCTGCTCTGCCTTTATGACTTTATTTTTTACACTGTACCAGTATAGAAGAAATACTACTAGCTAAGATTTCTATTTAAAAAAAAATTCTATCCTGTGATGATTCAAGAGAAGAATCTTTGTCCTTAGGAGATAAAGATTCTCTTAATATCATATTATCATTGGAAGATATAGCAATCTAATAATGAAATATTAGATGTCCATAGATCTGTTGCAACAACTTGACTAATTTCATGAATTGGG
Source organism: Galagoides demidoff (assembly GCA_963574575.1). Classification (NCBI taxonomy): domain Eukaryota; kingdom Metazoa; phylum Chordata; class Mammalia; order Primates; family Galagidae; genus Galagoides; species Galagoides demidoff. The sequence continues at coordinate 2,983 of CAUYQV010069845.1, forward strand.
GCCAGCCTAATTCCCTTGACATAAAGTGAACAATGATACCAATGTAATAACAGAGACAACTTTCCCAAATGAATTGCCTGTAGAATTGAAATCTTTTACACTTGTTTAATAGATGCTGCTTTCTACACAAGGATAATTGATTTGATAGATTAAAAAAAAGATATTTGAGCTCATGGAGGTCAGCCTGAATGAGCTAGATCCCCATCTCTACTGAAAATAGAAAAACTAGCGGAGAGTGGTGGCAGGTGCGTGAGGTCCCCGCTACTCAAGAGGCCGAGATAAGAGGATTGCTTGAACCCAGGAGTTTGAAGCTGTTTGAACTATGATGATCCCACAGTACTCCAACCAGGGCAACCAGTGAGGATTACAGTAAGGTCTATTTATAATGTGTGAGACTCCATCTCAAAAAAAAAAAAGAGAGAGAGAGAGCCAATAATGATGGCTTAAACAGGATCAGCACTACTAATGCACACTTAATGAGAAATCCAGATGTGAGCATTTGCTAGAATGGGTTGACTAGCTTGAGGATGTCAAAGCTAAGGTTGCTGGAGTTCATCTTTTCCCTCACGGTTGCAGGATTGCTGCTCTAGCCCCAGCCACCACATCCTAGTTTCAGAATTTTTTTGAAACAGTTTAAAAAGTCAGACGCAATGATGACTTTTGCTGATATCTTATTGGCCATGACTGTGTCAGGTGTCTACCTTTGGGTAGGCTAGGAAATGTGTTCTTTACGGTCAGCCATATTGCTGGCCCTGGCACATCCATGTGTACAGAACAGGAGAATGAACCTGCCCAGCAAATGAGAGTCTCTGTTCCTTGGGGATGGAGATACGTGTTCCAGCCCATGCCTAGGGGATGAAAGAGCTATCAGAGGTAAGAGGCTCTCCTGGAGACTTACATGATAATAGCATGGAACTTCTCCCACCTATGAGAAGGAGGCTCCTCCAAGTCAAAACTATCCCCCTTCTTTCCCCTCTCATCAGGTATTGGGGGATGAGGATGTCTTACGAACCCATAAAAGACACCTGAAATTCAGAGAATTAACCACCTCTTTTAGCTAAAGCAACACCCTTAACCACCCTTAGTCCTAACACTATAGTTTTGATTTGGGTATTTATGGCTCTGTCAGTCATTAAACAGCCCCTAAGCCTTGGGGATACATGTCATGAGCCAGACGTGTTTTGAAGTAGAAATTAGAGGGGAAATAATAGAGGATCTAAAACCGTCCATTACTGAAAGGACAAGAGAGGCACAAACAAAGAGAGCCAGGGCGGCCTGCGGAGCAGAGAGAGGTTCTTCTGAGGAGGTGACACTCGGGCTGCGACTGTGACCCACAGGATCAATGGGATTCAATTAAACAACAGGCCCAGGGGAGAGTGAGGGGTTTCCATCCCAAAGTCCTTTGCAAATGTCAACACATGAAAATTAAATCAGGGCAAATGCCACACCTAAGTGATACGGGGAGCACAGAGACCACCTCGGTTGTCTTGGTTAATTTATCAGATGTTCAAACCTATTGAAAAACTTCTCGATGTTCTGCTTCTTAAGGCAGTTTCTGGGCAGGTGTCAAAGCAAGTGCTTTCAGTTGCCAGTGGCTTTCTCATGCCCTGAACGCTCACATCCCTCACATGGGCGTTTATCCCCTGAGCCCAGTGCAGGTGGGAAACAGCCTACAGTGTGGCTTTGCTGGAGCCTGCATGGGGCTCGGCCCTGCCCAGTCTGCTCCTCCCTCCTGCTGGCCCTTACTTGTCCACATGCAGATATGCTCCAGCATGGCAGAGGTACCCCGGGTCATGTACAGATGTCCCCAGACATCTCTGTGAGTGAGTCCTCCACACACTGCCAGGGAGGGATCTCAACCACAAATCGCATCCCGTCGTGCTTCCTCTATTGAGGAACGTCGGTGGTTTCCCTAGGACAGGAAGTCCATCTCTTTAGCATGGCTTGAAGTCCCTACCTCATCTGTCCTTAGCCCAATTTTCCAGATTCACCCCCCAACACGCCCTTGTCCCCGACTCTCAAGCCACACAGCACACACGTCTCGCCACTTTCTAAACACATTCTGTTCTTCCCCTGCCTCTATGCCTTTGCACACCCCGGGTGCTCTGCAGCCACCCTCAGCCGCACCCTCAGAACCACGTTAAGACACTTATGTCACTTCTGTAACGCCTCCCCCTGTGTTCAGGCGGTTAGTTGTACTCTTGTCCTCCAGGGAAAAGATATGCAATTTTTTTCTGTTCTTCTGTTATATTGGAATTATTTCGAATATCTATTCGTATGTCCCTTATTCCTACTCAGGAACAGGCTTCCTAACTAACTGCAGGGAGCATTTCTAAGTATTTGTGTACCCTCAGCACCTCACACGGTGCCTGGCACATTTTAGGGGCTCAAACTCCCACACCGTGTATGTGATGGGTCAATGCCCACAGTAGCCTCTCTCTTCCTTGGAGAAGCCAGCTCTAATGTTCACACCTGATTCCTCAATCGGCCCCAGACCAGTGAACAGGTTACTGTTGGGCACTTCCCCCTAGAAACACCTGTGGCCCCTGCACCTCTGTGGTGGCCAGGCTTTGCCTCAGCACCCTGCTTTCCCCCTAAAACACTCCCCAAATCTGAACTCCCAGCTTTTCTGAGGTCTCCAGGGAATGAGCAGTGCTGAGAGGCTTTACACAGATCCTAAGTGACTCTGAGACTCCCTGAGCCCAACCTCACTCCCTCTTATGACTTCTACCATTGATCAGGGCTTGCAATTAGCATATTGTGCTCCGCCCCCCTTCCCAGCCCCACCCGCCACCCCTCTGCAGGGCACTGGACAGTGGGTGTAGAGCTGGCGAATTGCTGCCAAGAATTATCCATCCTCTCTTACCCTCTCCTACCTTCCCCGCCTCAGCTAGGAATATCCCACATTCCTGCATCCTACCCCCCAGGTAAGGAAGAGAGGGCTGCTGTCCTCAGCTCCCAGGTAGCCAGGGCCCTGGCCTATTGTCCTTCTCCCTCTCCACCATTCTCTCCCTCCACGCTCTGTCCCTTCATCTCCTCCTCCTTTGAAGGAAGCCTGGCAAGCACGTTCTTCACTGGCCCCTGACAGGTGTGGGGATGACCCCTTGCTCCACTGGGGGCCGTGTGCTTTGATGCTCAGCTTTATGGCGAGTCATTTGTATGCAGCCCTGCCCTCCCTGCTCTCGCCCAGAGTGTTCTGATGAGCTTCTCTGCGCACTCACATTGTCTCAGTCGTTAACCACCCATTTGCAACTCTGTAATTTACTTTTGATCATTCATTTTATGAGGCGCACAGGGTAAAAAGCGCTGCTCCACTCTTTCCTTCTTCCCCCTCCCTGGACTTCTTCAATCCAGTTTGCAGCTAAGATTCTCCCCCAGTCACTTGCCCTGGTGCCTTGTCATCTCACGGAGAGGCATGCGCTGCCTTGACTTTTCAGGGAGATGTTTTCCTTCTGTTCTGACTTCTGATGTGGTTCAATAGCTTCCTCCCCTCTCCCCACCCTGGGATTAGCCTCTCTGGGAAATGGAGTAGTTGGTGGAGGCAATTATTTGTGGGTTTATTGATATGATAACCCCTATTGACAGCAGGGAGAATCACTGGCAGAACAGATAGGATTGTTGTGCTGCGGGAGGGGCCCAGCAGCCCCTTCCCACGTGTGCATTTCACAGCCTGGTCTTGTTAGCAGCAAACAGCGTCAGCCTGGGCTGGGAAGGCAGCGGCCATCACGCAGGCGCTGGAGAACCCAGCGGCCTTGTGTTCCTTCCCGCAGTCATCAGAACGTCCAGTGACTACAACCGCTGCCCCTCTCATTCCACAAGGAGGAAGGAGAGGCTCGGGCTCCCGACCCCCTCTGAGCTGGACTTCTCAGACCTTTCTGTTTGTTTCCTTCCTGTTGTCCTCTTTGGAAACTTTTCCTAAAGCAGAAATCAGCCCTCACGTTATTCCTCATTGTGGAGGCCTTTGTTAGAGACCCTTCCCAGCTGGCCCTGTATGGGAAATCAGTGGGGTTTGCAGTTAACAGATTGGGCACCACCCCCCATCCCAGCCCCACCCCACGCCTTTGCAGACACTCTCAGATCCTCACATCCCACCCTCCTCCCCACACCCCTTCTCCACCACTAGGGCTCTTTGAAGTAGGGTCACCCAGGTGAGCAGATATTTCATGCATTTCATTGTGTTGCCCACACTATAGACTTCTGAAAATCAAAGGACCATCTAGGCACAGGTACCCAGGACAGCAGGCATAGACCCCAGCTGACCCTGGCCACCATGTGTCACTGCCATAGCTCAGCTTCCTTCTCCCAAGCTTGCACTAGAGAAAACACACGTGCCTGAGGTCTTAACTGGAAATTCAAAACAGGTTTTCATGTAACAACAACGACCTGAGCAGTAATTAAATTGGACAGTCCATTATGCACTGTGAAGTCCATTTTTTTCTTAGAATGCAGTCTGAGTTTATTTAAGGATTTTTAACGTGACATAATGTGCTGTTTGTCGTTGGTTTGTTTGTTGTTTGTCTTATAGATCTGTAAGTTTGTCCCAATGGTCTCCATAATCCACGGAGACTGTTGCTGGAGTCATGTCTTTTCCAGTCAATGAGCAGAATGTATAATTCCTGGACCAAAAAAATAGTTCAGGTGAAAGGCTTCCTTGTGTCGTCAGAGACGTTGGGCATAATGAACTTCTGAGATACTGAGCTGCTACAAGCCGCCAGATCAGTGCCTTAATCAGGAAACAGCATTCTGCAGAGACTTCCAACTTGGGAAACTCAGGACCAGGGCACCTCGCTCACAATGAGAGTGGTAAAAATGGCATTTCAAGGGCCCTGAGCAGAGTTGGACGTGCCTCTGAAGATACTGTCATAAGCACTTACTCTCAACCCCTCTTTTATGTAAGACTAGACAATCTTTAGACAAAATATCCTTTAGAGGAAGTTAGTAAATCTAACCTACCTTCAGCGCTAATTAGAATCCTTCCATGAAAAAAAAAAATCTTTAAAAGAGAACTTATCGAGCAAAACAGCTTCCCACACAGGCCTGGAATACTGTTAGTCTAATCTCCACAAAACACAACTCTGCGGAATTGCCAGCCTGTCCTAAACCTACAACAGTCAAAGACAGCAGGTATTGCAGGGCACAATGAACTGCCCTGTGGGAGCGGCCCTAGTCCCTGGGCGGCCTCGCTTCCCGGCAGGCCCCACACCCTTCTCCACTGTGCGTTTGCTGGCCACCCCAAGTGAGGACTTGCTTTTTCCTCTAGTCTCTGGGTGTGTTACTCTCCAGCATACAATTGGTACCCACTTTCAGGACCCAGGCAAGTTCTGGTCCCAGCTCCTAATGACCCTGGCCACACCTTGCCCCTCCTTCTGTAATACTTTGTGGGTGATATTCACCCTTCCCTGATCTCTGCTTTTTCAACACGTGTCTACTCTGCAACTCCAGCTGTATAGGAAGCTTTGTCAGTAGGGGTTATCGTACCAATAGACCCACAAATAATTCTGCTAGGGTCTAAGGGTGGCAAGGCTGTAAAGATCTAGTAACTTCTTTCCTCCCCTTTCTCCCCTCCAACCCCACATTGACCGTGCTGGGCACGTTATAGCAGCTCCATACACACCAGTTAGTACTGTTGCTTGAGTCATGGTTTAGAAACATCCTCTGTCCATGGTACTTACAGGTTTTACTCTGTAGTATGGACAGAATTCTGTCTCGTGAAAATCATGCTTAATGCCAATACCTGTGTGCTCTAATTAGTAATAATTATTCAGCAGCTGAACCCTAGGTGTGAGGCAGGCTCCCTGGACACCAGATGCAAGGCCCAAGCTTCCGGTGGAGGGCATAAAAGAAGGAGAAAAGGGGAGGAGAATGCACGGACTGTGTAGAAGTGATGGCTTCACTAGACACGGAGCCCGGCAATTTAGACCTGCGATGTTATTCTTGCTCCATCCCTGAGCTCCAGGCATTTATGCCATACGTGCCAAGACCATCCCTCCGCTCCTCTGAGGGCTGCGTATCCACTGAGAATGACAGAGCCTCCATCCCCAGGGGCTCCCGCCGTGGCTTGGGAAACATGTGGCACCAGCAAGGCCTAATCAAGCAAAGGAGGGTTGTAGAGAAATGGAAATGGAAAACTAAGGGCAGAAGGAAACAATTCCTCCTGAGGAATCCAGGAAAACTTCTCAGAACTTGCACCTTTGAGCTGGATCTTGAAAAATGGGTAGATGTTTGCTGGACAGGAAATTAGGGCAGGACATTCCGAGTCCTCGGAACAGCCTGTGCAACAGCAGGAGAGAGCGAGAGGGAGCAGGAACAAGATGGGAAACTAGATGTGAGTAGCCAGGGCCCCAGAGAAGCTGGAGAGAAGCTCAGGCTGGACTGGGGGGTCATCAGCAGGAATGAGACACAATACACAGTCCAAAAGAGTCAGGGGGGAAACAGCAGGGACAAGACGGTTGCAGGGGCTGAAGAACCCTGGATGACCGCTCGGAAGGACATCCCAAGACAGGACTTCAGTCTCCCGTGGAAACTGACTGCCACCCTGTGCTCCATGACACCCAAGGGGCGCCTCAGACCTGTGTTCCCCCAGCAGTATAAAGCAGCGCTGGGTCACCACTGTCCTTGGAAGCAGGGCAAACACTCAGCCCCTAATCTGTACCCAGCAGGGTCACCCCTGAGAATGAAAGTCACACTAATACACTCTGGCTCTGGCCTGGGGTCTAGTCTGGGAGGCTGAGAAGCAAAACCACTTTTCCTAGCTGAGCAAAGAACATGACAATGGTGTAAAGGTAACAGTATAGGAAGGCGGCTCAAGAATCTGCAGAGACTCGGTGTGGTTTTAATTATCACTTTCTCTATTGCTGTTAATGAGGAGACGCCCACCTCTTGGGCTGCATCTTTTCCGTCAGCTCCGTAATGAGATCCCTGGCTGTCAAGACACTGAAAGTAGCTTTTAAAAAGAGAAATGTATGTTTCAAAATCATCCTGTATGTAAGTGTGTGTGGAACTGTATATCCCAAGCAAATAGAAAATTATTTAGTGCTGGAAGAAATAAAGTTTGAGGCTAAATGACACTGCTGGACGCTCTTTGCGAGTGGTTTCCTATGGGTCCTGCCTTCTCCGATGATGCTCACTCTCCCTGGCTGATAAATACATTGAGTTTTTCATTTCCAAAATAAAAGACGGAAAAGGAAGAGCTGGGGTCATTGTCACTGCTGGGCCTTGTTTCCTGGCCTGAACTGTGGTCTTCTCTCTTTGGAAGAGTTAATGGACACTTCAAGTTTCCATGCCTCACACGGTGTCCGCGACGCCCAGCCTCCATCTGCTCCTTCCGAGCAGAATTCCTAACTGGTTCGGGATTCAGGTGCCACTTGCTTCAAAGCAGGCTGGGTCTCCCCCGGGCCAGGGGTGAGTCTTGCTTCTCTAAACCAGCGGTCCCTAAGCTGTCTGCTGTCTGGACCCCTTTACACTCTTCAGAAAAAGTGAGGGGCGTTTGTTTATGTCAGTTACATCTCATGATATTTACTGTATTCGAATTTAAAATTGAAAAATAATTAAATATTTATAAATTCATTTTAAGAGAACAATAAAAAAAACAGTGCACGTCAACATGAATAACATAGTTTTAATGAAAATTAAGTACGTGTTCCAAAACAATTTGGTTAGACGAGTGGCATTGCTTTGCACTTGTGTAATTCTCTTTAATGCACGGTTAAATCGAGGACAGCTGGATCCCATCACTGTTCCTCCATTCAATCTGTTGCGATTCTTGTTTTGGTTGAAGTATATGAAGAAAAATCTAGCCTTTAATTACGCAGGTATGTAATTAAAAAGAGAGAGAGAGAGAGGAGTATTTTCTTTTCAGATAATTGTGGATATTCTCCTTTGATATTCCAAAATTTGACAAGTGGTAATTTAGTTGAGATGCAATGTGGAATCTTAAACCCAGTCCATGAACTTTTCCTCTTCTGTGGCACTAAACTCCATTGATTGATCTTGTTTTCGTGAATGGACCGTTTGCTCATGCAGGATTTTATAACAGCATGCCTTGGTCACTGGAAAAATACTGGTTCACTCAGTTATGCAGATCTCCCAAATGTTGACTTGTTTACATTGGAACAATATCAAAAAAAAAAAAAAAAAACTACATTTGTTAACATTACCACTACTTTCAGCACGAAATTCTTTAAGTCCTGGGCAACTGTCAAGCTGACACAGATACATGTTTTTCCAAAATTCTAATTCTCATTTGAAAGCTCAAATTTGATTACTGGCAACACACACTGTTGGTTGTTTCCCTTGAAGTGACTCACTTCATTCATTTTGGGGAACTGTCTGCCAGACACCCAGGTCTGAATAATCATAGTTTGTCTGTTGTTCTCTCAAGTGAAAATGGTGTTCCATGAAAACAGTAAATACGTCAGCTTACAACTCAAGTGCACGTGATCAGGCAAGAGTTCTGCTCAGAGGCTGCCTGGGAAAAAACCCTCATCCTTCAGAATGCAACCAGAGCACCTTATGTATACCTCTCACTTTGTCACCTAGGACATTAAAGGGACACGTATTGAAGGGGTGAGATTTAATAAAATCAGCGATTCTTACAGCTTCATGGGGCATTCTAAAGTGAAACTGGCATGTGGCAGTGAATAACACTGTGATGACTAGTACAGCTGGGTGCCGGTGCCTCGATGCATTCTAAGCTGCCAGCACTTTCACCCAGCTTTGCTTTTGCAAGTTATTGGTTTAGTTCTGGATGTGTGAAGCAACTTTGGCCTATGATCAGTGTGTTGAAAGACTTCTTGGAAAGTCTCATTTATTCTTAAAAAGTAAAAGACATTTCCTTTCCTGACTCTAGGCATTGACATCATCTGTGGCTTCTGGAGCAGCAGCAGCCACCTTGAAACCAGGAGGGAAAGACAGAAAGATGTGGATCCTTGAGTGTAACTTTGAACCCACAAACTCATCAACACAGCCACACCCTTTCTCTGAAATTTTTGTTCTGTCAGATAATAAATATCTTCTTGGTGAAGCCTTTTTTGCTGTATTTTGAGATGACATAGCCCTTGACCTTACAGAGTCAGCAGTCTGCCTGGGTTGAATATTATCAAATAGTCTTTAATTTAGATCCAGTCTTCCCAGATGAATTATAAACAGCTTGAGAGAAGAGTTTCTCTTTTTCTTTTATTAAATCATAACTGTGTACATTGATGCATTTATGGGTTTCAGTGTACTGATTTGATATACAATGTGAAATGCTTACATTGAATTAAGTCACACATCCACCACAATTATACTCTTTCCTTAATAGTTTTGAAACGTACCATTGCATCATGCACATTAGGTGGGGTCCCCCCCAAATACCCTCCCTCCGCCCACCTCCCACTTCCCCTCCCCTCTCTGTCCTCAAGGGAAGAGATTAAGAAGAATTTCTTTACATGTGATAAAGACAGTAGGAAATCAGGATGAGAGTGATAAGCTTAACTTCAACAAATGTCCCTGAAATTTGGCGCCCTGGTTTTGTTCTGTGGTCTTGCTGCCAGAGGTTGGATGAAGTCCCTCCATTCAGTAAAACACAGATTCTCCTCCATACGAATCCTTATCATTTATGTTGTCTTTCAAAAACCTCCTGATAATTAGTTCCATAAAACATTACTTAATTCTGACCTTCCCTCTATGCTAAACTATCAGACAAATACACATGTGAAAAATAAAGCTGTAATAATTATACAATAATTTCATTTATGAAACACATTTGATATTAATGAGTATGTATAGGGTAGACTGAATTAGCCACCAAAATGTCCTGGAGGACTTGGATCCACAAATTCATTTACCTCGCTCACAATCATGGGCATTAGGTTTTCTCTCTTGAACAAACATATGAGATTAAGGTGTCCTCGTTTCTATATTTTGCCTCTGGAAATCTTCCCAAATGCCCCTCACTATATACATTAAATCTCTTTTTTTTCTTTTTTTTTTTTTTTGCAGTTTTTGGCTGGGGATGGGTTTGAACCAGCCACCTCTGGAATATGGGGCCGGCGCCCTACTCCTTTGAACCACAGGCACCGCCATACATTAAATCTTGATGGGAGCCAAGAACTCCCTATCATCTCCACTCCCAATCAAAAATCTGAAATCTGCCATTCCCTGGTTACATGACTTGGGCAATCAACTTGGCCACTTTGCACCTAAGGGTCCCTATTTGTAAAACAAGAAAAATAATAGAGCTGATTTATACAGAAGTTATAAAATTAAATGTATTAATAAACAAAATGCACTTCAGAAAATGCCTGACACAACTTAAGAGTTCAACAAGACTCAGCTGCTATGTCTGATTTTAATCATGAGCAGCATCATGGCTTCTTTGACTGGACGTGCTGATGCTGCCCCCTTATCTACGGGGCTATAATCTCCCCTCCGGACCTTCCTACCACAGAGCTTTGCACTTGCTTTTATTTCCCATTCTACCCTTGGGATGCATGAAAAAGTTACAGAGAAATACCAAGAGCTTATATGATTTTGAAGGAAGAAAAGGATTCATGGCCTCTCTTCTGGCGATTTCCATCACATGGACTTTCTTGCCCTCTTTCTCTGACTGTGTCTTCCTCTTTGGGATTCCCCTGCATCTTCCTCATCCTTCCATCTCCAAACATTCCTCTCCTCCTACCTCCACATTTGAGTTTTCTTCCATTTCTGTGCTAAGAGCATTTAAGGGAAGAACAAATTTATCCTTGTCATTCTTATTGACTTGGTGGTCAGAGTTGGACTCTCAAGCAATTGATTTTTGTTTGTGTACGGTTTTGATATACTGCAGTTCAGTAATTTCTAGAAGGACAAAAAGCCTATGGCAGATGGTGGATTTCCCCTGTCTGATCAAACACTAGCTCGACGCTTATGGTTAAGAAATTAACAATTCCCACAAGAGCACTGTGGAAAACAAGAACATACCATCACCTCCGTTGGCAAGGGGACTGGCTGATCCTCTACCTACGGAGACCTCGAAGAGAGGCCAGGGGATCAAGGTCTAGGGAGAAGGTTCAAAGTTTTCTGACTACTAAGCACTGTAATGTCAGAACCCAGAGCTCTCCCAGTGACAACTCCCTTCCATACAAGGGCTGGTAGCCGATGAAAGCCTTTCCCCTCTTACTGATCCATCAGGCTTTTTCCCATGTTTCATTTTGCTGAAGACTTACTTTCTCCCACTGCTCTATCTCCAGGACCTTGCTTCAGTTACACGTTCTTGTGTACATGTGTGTACACGTGTGTGTGTGTTTCCCTGTTTTCTTGCTAAACTCACTTTTCAGATCCATGTTCATTTAGATACAAAAATAACAAGTTTCTGACTCTTGCTCATCCCTGCCCACTCCTGGCCTCATTTGGGATTTAAGACAATTAAAATCACCAAATAACTTTGGTAGGGTGATTGTGTCATTTTTTCATCCAAATCAGAATCCATTTGAAAGAGAATGCAGGTGCCCCTGATAACTAACCTAGAATTTTGGATGTAAATTGGGACTGCCCCAGGCAAACCAGAAAATAGGGTCACCCTCTCATATGGCAATGCATAGTCTATTTCCAGGGTGAACTGTTAATACAGACAAGTTCTCTACAACTGAGCTTTCTTGGTGGCATGCTGATTTTGGACTAGTTTTTAAGGCAGTTCAAGCCATTACAGAAGGTCAGCGCATGACGTTTAAATCTGCCATCTCTGGCTCTGTGCCTGTAGCCCAGCGGCTAGGGCGCTGGCCACATACAATGGGGCTGGCGGTTCAAACCCAGCCCAAGCCTGTCAAACAACACTAACAACTACAACTACAACAACAACAACAACAACAACAAATAGCCAGGCGTTGTGACAGGCACCTGTAGTCCCACATACTTGGAAGGCTGAGGCAAGAGAATCGCTTAAGCCTAAGAGTTTGAGGTTGCTGTGAGCTGTGACGCCACAGCACTCTATCAAGGGTGACATAGTGAGACTCTGTAGCAAAATAAAATAAAAATAAATTTGCCCATTTCTCTTAGCTCTCTGCTGCCCCCACGTGGTGCACTGTGGTTTCATGAGCCCTGCTCTGGGCAAGAACATCCTCCCTGTCTTCCCATCCCCACTCTGGAGAAGGATCAACAAGGCAAAACTAATGACATCTGTAAAAGAAAGGGTGAGAGTGACAATTTGTGGATTTCAAGGTTTTCCCCCCTAGTTTTGATAGAATTAAAAATAATTTTACTCCTTTACCTCTCCCTTTTTTCTGACAGGAGTCACTGCTCTGCTGTTGGTCCCATTCCCAGCCTAGGATGCCAGACATCAGTCCCAGGCAGAGATCTGCCTGCAGCTGCAATGGACCACATGGGTTGGGGGAGAGTGAATGCTCTTTAAGGATCTTGCAGGCTTATGAGTCTCTCAAGGAAGCACTCTAGGTGGACACGCAGCCAGAGTAAGGGGAGGGGGTGTAGACCAAGGACTGAATGGGACAAATGGGCTGACCTAGGAAGCGGGCAAGCATGAAGACGGCAGGAACTGAGCAGGAGCAGAGCCCTGATGGAAGGTCCTCAGTCAGCACCACAGGTTTTCAGGAAGAAACACACAAGAGGGGCAGCAAGAAGTAGCCATGGCAGTTACCGGAGAAGAGAGGTGAGTAGAACCAGAATCTTCCTCCATAGAAAGCCCTTTCATGGGGTCTTCCAGCCTCTTCCCACCCAACGCTTCTGGGTATTAAAGGGGCAGGATGCACAAGGGGCAACAGGCTACATAGACTCTAAAACAATGAATGAGAAAACACCAAAATCAGGTTCAGATCTCCCAGCCCACCACACTCTGATTACTTAGAATCAAGGCTTCAGCACGCCTGTGCAATTAAAGCATCTAGAAAACAAAGGCATAATTGTCTGCATCTGATTCATTATCTGGCATTAGGTGCTTGACACAGCCAAGGTTCAAAGAACAAGAGAAAAGAAAGCCAACCCATCTCACTGTGGCTCCCGCCCTCCTCCCGCAGCCCCCACTCTCCCCATCCCCTGATCTGGCCATGGTAAGTGCTTGAACTCAGATGCCAATGTCTACTCTGAGAATCTCGGTGTTTAGGCCTCATGGAAAATGACTTGCCTGTGAACGACTAAGGATACACCTGTCAAATCCTGCATATGGCCGAGATCCTTCTGCTCGCTCCTCACATTCAGAGAGCCTTGTTTTTCTTCAAGTGCTATCTGAGCTGTCTCTGTGGATTAGTGTTTATAGGCAGCAGTGCTGCAGCTAGTTAATAATGTCAAGATCGCTGAGCCTCCCTAATGAAAGAGATACACAACATCAACTGTCATTTTAAACAAACATGCAATCAGGACAGCAGTGCTGGAAATAGGATCTGCCTAATTTCATGGAGACGGTGTCAGAACCAGGCTGCTTCCACAGAGTTTCCACTGGCGAGCTCCATTTCACAGTATTTCAGGGGAGGAACGGTGGATTTTCACAAGAACTGCAAAATTGTCAGTCTGTGAAAAAGAAATTGCCTGAGCAGCTGGAATCCAGGAGGACAAATAGGTGCACTGATTATATCTTCATTGTTCACCAGAGCCACAGCACTCAGCAAGTTGTAATTATGTTGTGAAGGGCTCGGTTCTGATAGTCAAGTCTTCCCCCATGTGAACATAAACAGTATTATTCTATGTTATCAAAAGCCTGCAGCTAATCCTGAAGCGCGTGCGCGCGCACACACACACACACACACACACACACATCCTTTATGCAAACCTACAGAATCAAACTCGGGTCTGTTCTGTCCTAACAGAGTAGAGCTATGGACACATCTGTCTTCTGCCCAATCTGGTTTCAGTATAGAAGTGACTTAGCCGTTCTTAGCCGACTCATTGGCCAACAGTCATGCGAAAGAAATTTCTTAAAAAATGAGAGATAAAATAAACCTATGGATGAGTCAGTTAATAGGTGTATATGCAAAATAATAGGTAAAACACCATAGTTTGGGGACACCAACCGAGGTTTGCGTAATGTCTATCAGCCACCTGTGACCAGTTTTCTGACATAACTTCCACCAAATGCATATTCCCACTGATATTTGTCATTGATGTGCCTCCACGCATAAATCTCTGCCAGTTCCTAAGATGTTGCATGGGTCATTGTCAACTTTCTCTTGATTCCTAGAATCTGGACTCTCTCAGGCATCACTGAGGCAGCAGCTCTAGAGGGTATATTTCTGCTCCCCTCTTCCCTTGCTGGTGCCCGCACCTGCTCTGTAGGTCAACATAGCCAGCCTTGACTCGGGGAAGCTGCTACTCATCTGACCTAGGAAATCCAGCTTGGGATATTATGACATCTTATGAAATAATAAAATTTCATGGCTAAATCCCCAAAGGAGTCCTGAAGCTCAACTCAGAGGGAAAAACCAGGGAATGAAATGTGTTTCTTTCCAAAGGTGACATTCCCTCGACCTACAGGTAGTGTTGACTTGTGTATCTAACGTCAGGAAATCAAATGTGGTCTCCTTATCTCACATTTCTTCCATCCTTCTTTTCATTCAAAGACCTTGCTCATAGTTGAAGACAGTAGGATAACAAAATGGAGAAAATAGAACAAAAGTTATGGACTGGAAGCTTATAGAACTAATTTTAATTCATATTAATGGTTGTCTGTAACACATGGTGAATTGGAGCTTCAAACTTTTGAAATCCTGCCATCAAAGAGAATTCCCTCGGGGTGAACTATAAAGACAAACTCTGCAGCAGAATTTGCCAGTGGAGCTCAACAACCAAGAATAGAAAGACGGTCACCATGAAGAAGCATGTCCTTGTAAAAATACTAGGTCTTAAATATTCAGAAAGTTTTCAAGTAAGAATTGTGGCAATATTAACAGTTGAGTATCAATAAAAATGAAATATTGAGAAAGGAGAAATGAATTGGTACTGGTTAACATGTGCCACCATAACTGCCTACCCACATCTGCAAAAATAAATAAATAAATTGAAATGAAAAAAGAAAGAAAGAGAGGAGTTCAAGATAGAAGATGCAGGTGTGGTAATAGTGCTTAGAATCATGAGCACAACTGGAGAATAATGTTTACATCCTAGGACCGAGTGTGAATGTAGAAGAAAAATCATCCCGAGGTCCGGGCTAGTGATATGTAAATGACTCAGTAGAGAAAAGAGCCCTGTAGTTTGCAGGAAGGAGCAGTGGACACACAATTGGAAAACATGAGTCCTGGATCTGGATGTTATCTTGAAATCTGCAATACTTTGCTTGCCCTTATGAGGAAAGAAGACTTGGTTAAATCACTCCGATGTCCCTTACAGCTATAAAAGGTCACAGGGGGACCTTACCACACGTGTCTATAAGCAGGCTATACATATGTATAAACAGAAATCAAGTAGATGCCCAAAGAGTGTTTAAATGAAGAGGAGAGCTGAACTGGGCTGCGTTAATTCCTGAACCGAGGGATTACCAAGGACTAAAAAAAAACAAAGGCAGCCCACACGAAGGACCACTTGGCTCTTTGAGGGCTGAGCCAACACCTACCTTGATGGCTAGGTGATTGAGGATTCAAGATGGTAAGGGCAAGATCTAATTGCCTCAACTCCATAGTTCAAACGTCAACTTCCTTTTCACACCAACACTTAACAATTTTCATACAAAAAACCTTCACAGGATGTATGAACATAGCTTCTTATGAGATAAATTCCCAATCGTTCCCCTCTATCTCAACAGAACATAGCAACAAAGGCTGCTGCTGAAGAGGACCAGAACCCAGAGCAGAGGTGGGGGTGGGGCACTCGGTCCCCCAAAAAACAAGCCGCCTCCCAGACAGAGCCAATTTCATTTGAGACTCTGCTTCCTCTCTCTGTTCCCATAAAAGTCTCTTCTCTGGGTCTAGCCAAGGAATTCCAACCAATCTTTCAGATAGTGAGTATGCTCTGAGCACCACCCCAGGCATAATCCTGTGCTAGTAGGAATGGGGGGGGGCACAAAAGTAAGGACAAGAAGGAAACATGTGCCCACCCCTAGCTGTGCTTTAAAAACATGCAAATGCAATATAACTACATTTCCTGTGTGACTTCGATAGAGGCACTAACCATTTTTGCTATTAAATTCCCTGATCTGTAAAACCAGAAGGGAAGAGACCTCCCTAACCCCAACCTTAGGCGAGAAGGGGTAGGATGGGAAAGATCACCTATATTCTAGGAATCAGCTTGAAAGTTTTTTTGAGTAAGTGGGCAAGAAGGAAACACAGAGAGAAAAAGAGCTACCATGAGACTAGTAGATATTTAGTAATAGCCACGAGGTCTGATAGTCTTTAGAATTGATGTGAATTGTGCTCATGACAAGCTCCAGGGCTATACAGTCAGAGTAGTTACCCACCGCCCCACACTAAGAGGGCCCGGCATTTGGTTTAATGCTCTGTTGTCATAGTTTTGAAATTCCTAATTTTTAAACAAAGGTCCTTAGAAATTATGGAGACAATTCTCGTTAGACACAGGAGCAAAGATTATCAAACCCAGTCTTTACAAGGGATCTGATCCTAACCTGAGGCTGACATAACCGCTCACACTTTATCCTGGTTAGTTTTCTTAGCTGTTTGGTCCCTTTGTTATTTCATTTTCTCTGGTTAAATGCTTTGAATGTCCTCACATCTAAAATCTTTATGACCTTCCTCATAGAGAGCTAATCTTCCTACTCATTACATGAAATTATGTAATTTAGGGGTTTGAGGATGCTGGACATTGTACAAGCCACAAGAATCTGAAAATGCCATGATTGAGCACATTAAAGGGACTGTGACACATGTAATTGGCAGTGTCGTCAACAACCACAAAAAGAAAATCAAAGAGGAGATGAGCTCTCTGGCAGCAGTATCAAAAGCCTCCTCTAAGCCTCTTTTGCCAAGGACATTACAGGTTGTGGGTTGTTCAAGGAGCAGAAAATTGAAGAAATAATTACAACATTGAACAGAAAATCATCTTTAGAAATACTTTTAAAAGAGGTAGCATAGAGGAGTGGTTAGGAATGGGGACTTTTGTGTCAGATGTACCTGAGTTCAACTCCCAGCTCTTTAATTTTATGATGGTTATAACCTCATGCAAATTCCTTAACCTCTATTAGTTTTTTGTCGATTCAAAACAACTTACCATAAACCTAGCAACTTATAACAATGCATATTTATTATCTTATAGTTTCTGTGGGTTAAGAATCCCCGCATGGCTTAAATGAGTCCTCTGCTTATGGGCTCATGAAGCTGGAATCAGGCTGTTGGCCAGGCTGTGTCCTCATCTGGAGGTTTGACTGGGGAAGAATCTAATTTCAACCTCATTTATCTGTCTCTGGCAGAACTCAATTCCTTACAGACATAAGACTGAGGGCCTCCATGCTCCAGTGGCTGTCAGCTAGAATTTGCTTCAGGTCCATCAGAAGTGCCCTGTCACATGGCCCTCTCCATGGGCAATCCATGTCTGTTTACTTCTTCAAGGCCAACAGAAGGGTCTTTCTGAATCTCATCTGCTAAGTCTTACATAATGTAACAAAATCATAGTTCTCACATCCTATCATCTTTGCCATATTCTGCTGGTAGAAAGCAAGTCACAAGTCCCACCTACTTTCAGGGGAGAAGGGCTACACAAGGAGTGTCACCAGCAAGTGGACATCGTGGGGTCCTTTCAGGATTTGGCCAACCACCTTCCACCCTCTAGTCACAAATTAGGTAACACATAATGTCTGAAATCACTTTTGAAAGAGGTACAGTGAAGGAGCATTCATTGTCAAGTCTAAGAATATAGACTCTTGAGTCAAACATCCAGAATTCAAATCCCAGCTCTTTAATTTAACTGAGGCTATGACCTTGGACAGATTTTTTATCTTCTCTAAATTGTAGCGTTTTTCCCTCTAAAATGCGAATCACGACAGTAATTGGGTGGGTGGGAGGACTGAGTAAGATAAGGCTTGCTCATCATTTCGAAGAGTGCCTGGCACTCAGAAAATGGTAACTTAGTCAACACGTCAGACTGGGGAGAGAGCATAATCCTGACTAGATTTTTTAAAGCCAATATCATGTGGCAAATTACAAAGCCAAAGCTAAGAGCCCAGTCAAGGCCATCACTGGCCCAAGCCTACGGTGCTTGGTGCTTCTGGTTCTGCCACAGCAGCCGCCCTTCCCCTGTGGACTCCGCCTGCCTGGGTGTGGGCAGGGCCATGATTCCTCCAGAGCTGGCTGCTAAGGGCTGTGGTGACTATGAAAGCAGCACGGAACAAAAGGGCGACTTTCCTCCTAGGATGACCAGACACTTAGGTGGGGGCTGGTTAAAGACATAAGGCCCAGGGCCAGGATGCTCTGGAGAGAGTAGACCACCCAAGGCAGGTGGGCAGAGAGAAGGAAAGTCAGTAGGTACCAATGGAAATGATGGGACGGGCTGGGGTGACCTTGCTGTCTGCAGTGTGACACAGCAGAGGAGGTGACGACTTGCAGGTTTGCCATCAGTTGCCGTATGAGTCACCCCTCACGGCCTGTGTTGCCCATATTGGCTGAATGCACACACATGGATGCGTGTATGTGCACCCGCATAGGTGTGTACATACACACCTGGAGAGCTGCGGGACTCATGAGTCAACACTTGCTCTGAGCATCGGAGGCCCCTCTCTCAGGAATCGGGCATAAATATGGACATCAGCGTGACAAGTCAGCATTTCTACAAAATACCGCTTGTCAGTTCAAGGATCCTAACAAGTTTTAAGGAAATGACTTGAAAGATCACCTTCTTTGGAGTAGAAATTAATCTCTGAGATTGATGGAGACCATGGAGTAAGAAAAAGAAATGCAGGCAAGGACTCAAGTAGGAAGAAAAGGGGGTTGATTTTACATTTGCAAAACAATTCACCGTTAGCCAAAAGGCTTTTCCGCAGGTCTCTTCAGCTCTTACCAAAACATGCAAAAGAAAAGCAGCTGCTGTCTGCACTTGCATAGAACATAGAGTCTCTAACATACACAGCTATGATTTAACATAAAAAAAAAATCTGTTTGTACCTGTCAGATCTATTAGTATAGAGCATAAATGTCTTAACACAATAATTAA
>CAUYQV010069847.1:0-27050 GCA_963574575.1 Galagoides demidoff
GTCATCTTTGTATTCCTAGATTCTGGCATGGAGCCTAATCCACAAGTAGTTGGTTCCTTTACCTGTGGAGTAACAGTATTTTCTTCTCCTTATATTGTGAAGATCAAATGCATTTGTACAGGTAGCTTTTACAGCAGTGCCTGGCACATAGTTGGTACTCTTTACTATTAGTTCCTAGTATTATTGTTGAGTCTGTAACCGCTTAGAAAATAAAATAATGTAATAGGAAAGAGATCAGCACTGGGAAAGGCCTTTCTGAGGATGCAGCGTGGGAGCAAAACCTAAGTGAAGAAGAGAAGTCAGCCCTGATGGATCTGGGGGAGAGCCGTGCAGGCAGAGAGCATGGCGAGGGCAAGGCTTGGAGACAGACAGGAGGAAACTTGGTGTGCCCGAGGGGGAAGTGACAGTTTTGTAATTAATTATCAAGATCCACTTTACTATGGTATTTATGCCCCAATTTCTGTGTTTCATTTTTAAGAGGAAAAGTGGAATTATCCATCTGAACGCAACCCCACACTAAGGCAGAGTCTTAAAAGCCACTGAGGGTTTGGTTGGAGTGTCTCAAAGAGGGCTGAAGAACTGCTTTGCCAAAAGTTTTCAAAGTGGGTCCCGTTCACACATTTCTAACTCATTTTACTTTCTAGGCCATGGGCTACTGGCTGGGGAAAGGGAGGCTTCAAGTCACTCTGGTCCCGGAAATCCCCAGCTTATACTTGGCAACAGCCGCTAAGAGCAACTTACCAGCATCCACCCCCAGCCAGCCTCCTCCTCAACCAGGCCTCACCAGGAAGCCAATCTGGTAAATAGGGAGGAAGGAGGCAAGTCTACATAGCAAAAGCTGGGGAGAAGGACAAATGGGAAGGCGAGGACACTACTGAGGCAACAGTGTCCTGTGTCACTTGAGGCTGTTCTAGTCTTTTATCACAGAAAGCCAGAGGAGAATCAAGTCAAGTAGGCCTTTAAAAGCTCCCCCCCTCCCTCTCGTAGGTGCCGTCAGAATGAACTTGACCAGGAACGGCCCCTCCTCTTGACCAGTGTGGCTCCCTTGAGGTTGGGAGAGGGGGTAGCTTACTGAGACCTACAGCCATGCTCATCCACATCACGTCTATACCCCTTGTGACAGTCACCCTCTGCTGCTGGATTACCCCCATGCAAGGCCAGTCCTGGGATACTCTGGCCAGTAGCACCTAGGTCACTAATGTAGAGTCTCAGGCAAAGACTGTCTCTTCCCTAGGATCAACCTCCCACCGACCACAGCTAAGCACCCTCAGGAGAACTGTCTACTATCTCCTGAAGGAACTGGACCACAACCTGGAACTCAGTCACATACACGTTTGCTGTCAGTTCATCCTTCAGGCCCAGCAAATGAAGAGAAGTAAAGGAAATTCTGGGAGCCCTGGGTTCGGGTACTCCGGCAGCACGCCACAAAGGGCAAAGGACTGATGGATTTTACTATTTAAAACTTATTCGTTCTACATGTAAACAAACAAAAAGGGTAAATAAAAAAATCAACAAAAGGGAAAAATGATTTTATATGCATATTAATAGCCTTAATAAATAAAGAAAACTTTAAAATCAATTGGAAAATGATAACCACACAAGAGAAAAATAGGTTATAGGCAATTCACAAAAGAAGACATACATAGGGCACAAACACATGAAAAACGGTCAAGCTCAGAAAAAACCAATAAAATGCAGATGAAAATAACATATCAAATTGGGAAAGATTTGAAAATCCTACTGCAGTGTTAGTGAGAATGTGGAGGGAACACACATGCTCACACACTTACGATGGGAAAGAAACGGGTAGATTGGCCAATATTTACCAAAATTTCAATGTGCGTATACCCCGAATCAATTCTGCAAAATGTTGACATTATAACAAACAAAACACATGCTCAAAGGTACCAGTATTAGCAAGGATGCAGAGAAGTGGTACAGCAGCTAGTGGGAATCTAAGTTAGTATCATATTTATGAAGAGAAATTTAGCGGTATGTACAGGAAACCTCTTAAAGTTTTATATATCATTTGACCCAGAAATTCTTACAGGAATTCACCCATAGGCAATCATCATGAATAAGCCTAAAGATTTAGCTGCAAGGATGCCCACGCAAACACTGTTGTTAGTGGGCAAGCTGTAGGGCAGAACAATCTGAATGTGCAAAGTCGGAGCCTGGGTGAATAGACGGCACCGACAGAATGGAACACTACGGAGCGATTCCAAGGCGCACTGCAGGGCCTCCCATTCAGAGGTGGCAGACTGAAAGTATGTGTTTATCTCCTTCTGCTAAGATTCCACTAAAATGATGGTTTATAGGAAAGAGGCAATTAGCAATAAATTAAAAGGAGACAACAAATAGATAGGGAGGCAGCAGGACAGGATGCCCACAGAGAAGGCAGACAAGAAGACTGGGACTGAGCTGCGAATTCTGGAGAGTGGGAGAAGCAGCGAGGATGCAGGCGAGTGAAGGGTGGGGAGTGAGATGCGGCTGATGAACTGAAAGTCAGAACACAGCAGACTGATGTGCAGACTCTCATTCACTCCCCATCCCACATGCACCTTGCAGGCAGGAGACAGGGGCCAGCTCCCCATGGATCATCCCAAGGAGCACCCTAGCTGCTAACAACTACATCAAAGGGGTCAAAGACACAGATGCAGCAGACACTCCTGAGTGCTGCTGATCCCTGAGAAGGGGAGGGAAGGGATCTGATGCCCAGGACAGGGCAGTCAAAGGAGGGCACCCCCCACTGAGCTACTGGGCTGGGCTGGTGCTATTGCTTCTAGCCCTGACTTTCCAGGCCACTGAGCCACAGGTAAAACTGGACTAGTGGTGCTGCCAGGGGTATGTGCACCTACATGGGCCACCACGCTGGTCTCTCCACCTTCAGTCTCCCACTTCCCCTGAGCTCTGCCAAAGGGTGGGAATGGGGAGTTTGTTTCCAGGAAAGTAAAGTACATGCCATTAGCCATTTTTTCCCTGAAAAGTCAGGAAACATTCTAAACCAGGCATGACATCCTTGTAGAGAAGAGGTCCTGTGAGGGGCACAGGGGGGATACAGCGTGTGGATGAAGCTCAAGGAAGTAGTGCCCAGTCCAACTTTTGCTCAGATTTCGACAGAGAGAGAACAGTGGCTTGGAAAACAGACTATCCATTACAAGGGTCCCTTGGATGGTCACAGCTCTCCCAGAGATAAAGCTGGTGGCAAAGTCCTACCTGGGCTGCAGGTGATTCTGAAAGAGAAGCTTCACACGGGTGGGGCTGGAGAGCAGAGCATCCTTCTCAGCCTCTCAGGCAGGCAACAGTGTTGACTCCCTGATAGGCAGGTTGGCCTGCTCTAAAGACAAGGAGATAACTCAAGTTCCTTTTTGAAGACCTCCTTCCTCACCACTATAACCCTCACCTCTCTAAGTGTGCTCAAAAGGCTCCCATAGGCTCAGGGCCTGTAGCTCAGTGATTAGGGCGCCACCCATGTGCACCAGCGCTGGCAGCTTTGAACCTGGCCCAGGACTGCTAAACAACGACAACTACAATAAAAAAAATAGCCAAGCATTGTGGCAGGCACCTGTAGTCCCAGCTACTTGGGAGGCTGAGGCAAGAGAACTGCTTAAACCCCAGAGTTTGAGGTTACTGTGAGCTGTGGTGCCATCGCACTCTACCATAATGAGACTCTGTCTCAGAAAAAAAGGGTCCCACAGTTGCTTAGGGCCTGCCTAAGGAATATGTATTCCACGGACTTCTTCAGGACAGTTAGTATTTATTTAACTGGCATAGTATTTTATTCCTTCTAAGATTTCTAGAACACTGTGTTCCAGCCATTAAGATCTAGGTCTAGAAAGGAAAATGTTTCTAGTTGCATATGATGAGGGTCTTCTATGGAGCAAGTGGCTCAGAAATGCCATGCCCTTCTGAGCCAAGGGGGGAGGAGAGGAAGCTGGCTGATTCTTAAGGCCTGGCCTGCTATCATTTTTTCCCAACAAATATATACAGAGAACACTCATAATATTCCAGGGAATTCTGAAAGGTGAAAGAACCAATCTTTACCCCAAAGGAGATCCTACTAAGTGATGGGGCTGGAGGTTCACAGAAAAGCTGAGGTGAGTTAGCAGAAGGCACCAGCACCCCATTCACCCTCCTCAGAAATGCATACTTGCTGGTTAAAGTCTTATTCTTTAGTACAGATGAATCCGTAGTTGGTTGGGGTTAACTGAGATGATTCCTGATTAAGATCATCAGTAAATGAAACTAAATCTCAGTTTTCAGAAGCTCAATTCATACATCTTTCTACTTTTCAAATAAACTAGGGAGCTAGGTTTAAGCAATGTTTTAGGGAGCCCACAACTGCTGTTAACATTTAAGAGCTTACTTGCATGAGCAAGTTGCAACCCTGTTCATGCGAGGTAAATCGGGCGTCCAAGGGGACATTTCCCTGTTTTCTGCAGGGTGTGCAATGTTGTTCTCTCAGGGACCTGACCCTCTGGCCCTTCTCTGTGGCCTCTCACTGTCCCAACACAACCCTGCAGCCACATCAGAGGCCGCAGTTGCTCTGCAACGGGGGGCAGCTCAGAAAAAGGGTTCTTCTTGGCCTGAGAAGAACTAACCTTGTGTCTCTGAACAAGGACGCAGGGTTCCCTCCACCACTAGGTAAAAGAATGGCCCTCATTCCAACTGGCATAAGAGGTGGGGAAAAAGCCCCAAGATTCAAAGGGGAGCTGATTACTAACTTCAGCCTCCATGGGAGGAAAATATAGGAGCTTCCAAGGGCCACATGGGCCCCTCCAGAGCTTACTTAACTTGAAGAGGAAATTGCCCCACAGACACCCACCAACGGATACAAAGACGCCAAGGCCAAGGGCAGTGACGAATCCCAACGGCCACATCCTCCTGGTCACAAAAAAATAGAAAATTTTGAGGATGCAGCACAGATATTTTTTTCTCTTGGACTGGCAGTCTAGGTGAGCTTTCAGCTGGGCTGCTAAAAAAAAAAAGCCTATACACACACACACATATATGTACATGTATGTGTATATGTACATATACACACATGGATATATATGTGTGTGTTTTATACATAACCTGGGAACCCCTGGTGGGATTATATGGAAATCTAAAGATAAAACCAAGAAAATTTTGGGAGGACAAGCAGAGCCCAGTGATTTGAAGTTAGCTAAGTGGTGGGGGGTTATGGCAAACTCAGGCTAGGGACCCCAGGAGATTTGCCTGTAGCACCCCCTGATGCACTCCTCCTGCCAGAACAGTTGCCACTCAGGCTCCTCAACAACTTCCACCATTACTACCTGCTTTCAAAGTCTTAAAGCAAGCAAAGTCCCAACTCTAATATTCTCTACAATTATATTACCTAATTATACAGGCCAATGTCATTTATCAAATTTCATTACAAGAAAGAATTATATGGGCCATGTAAGTACTGGTGATGTTTTGATTTGGTTAGTGAAAAAGTCTCTCTGGGAACTAACCTATCCAGCAAACCCTCTATCTAGGCCTGTCCACTTAGAGTGGTCACTCTCTGTAGTGAAAATAGCTGGTTCTCAGCTGGGAATGGAGCAGTGGGAGGGGCTGGGTGGAATGTGTCATGGCTCTGCTTATGGTCCCAACTTCCCAATGGGAAAAGGGAGTTAGACCCCAAACACAACCCAGACGAGGGCTATCACAGGCTTTAGGCCTAGGAGCCAAAATGGGGTGGGGGTGAGGGTGAGGGTGAGGGTGGGGGCATGCTCCCTCTGATGTTTCAAAGCTTTGAGCGAGGGATGCTTTGGCCAACATCAGAGCACCAAGACACCCCCGACATGGGCCTGAGCAAGGGTTCATGGGGAACAGGATGGGCACTTGGGGATCCAGTGTGATGGGCCATCTGGGCTCATTCAGCTTCATCATAATCAAGATGGTGGGGGTCAGTCCAGATGGCCCTTTCCAGCTCTGAGTCCTCACATCCACACTGACGTGAATCAGACACTTCTAGCATCAGGAATGACCTGGCTGGACTGTTATTAAGTCACATGGCACAAAGACCACAGAGAAGACCACTGTACAGCCTCATCAACCATTTTTGAGGGTAGCTATGGGGAGTAAACAGGAAAAAAAGGAATTGGGAAGAATGAGAGGAAGGGAACACCAGAATGCTTGGTTCACCTGGCAGTGGGAGCCAAGAGCCCAAAGCCTTGCTCCCAGGTGATGGGGCTAGGACCAGGTACTCTTGAATTCTACCAGCAGCTCAAGGTGGGCTGTCCCCTCTGCTGACAAGACAGGGACAATGGGGAACAGCAATAACAACTGCAGCTGACACTCAGTGGTACATGCAGTGTGCCAGGCACTCCTGCATGCTTTACGTGTATTAACTTACTCACTAATTCCACTAAACAACTCTATCATGGACATATTATGATGCCCATTTTACAGATGAAGAAATTACAGCACTAAAAGTTTAAATGGGCAGATCTGAACCCAGGCCATTTGTTATCTCAAGTCTGTGTGCACCAGCCATAGCCAGGGCCTTTGTTTCCACAGAGTTCTGGATTAAATAGTCACTGTGAGGGTAGGCAGGGCATGCTGTTTATTGAATGCTGGTGGTACCAGGTACAGGTGCTTTCCATGCATTAATTCTGGGATTCTCTACCCTCCCCTCTACTACCCTGCAACCAGGTCAACCTCTGGTGAACTCTATTGCAATCATCATTTATTTGGGGACATCTCTGACTCCCTGAAACAAGGTCTGACCATCATTTGCTGACATAGAGCCCTCTACTTTATCTTCTGATTGCTTTCCATGGCTAAACATTATCTGCTTGACTGCTTAATAAACACTTCTGTCCCTGGTTAGTCTCTGAGCCAGTGCTGATCAATAGAACTTTCCATGATGATGAAAATATTTTATATTTGTGCTATCCAATGTAGTAGCCACTAGTCACATGTCATTGTTCAGTATGTGAAATCTGGTTGGTACGAGTGAGAAACTAAATTTTAAATTTAATTTTATTGAACCTACTTTTTTTTTTTTCTTTTTGAGACAGAGTGTCACACAGTCGCCCTGGGTAGAGTGCCCTGGCATTAGCCTAGCTCACGGCAACCTTAATCCCTTGGGCTCAAGTGATGCCCTTGGCTCAGCCTCCTGAATATCTGGGACTACAGGTATCTGCCACGATGCCTGGCTAGTTTTTGTATTTTTAGTAGAGATGGGCGGGGTCTCTCTCTTGCTCAGGCTGGTCTCGAACTCCAGAGCTCAGGTGACCTACCTGCCTAGGCCTCCCATAGTGCTAGGATTATAGGCATGAGCCACGGCGCCCAGCCAATTGAATCTAAATTTAAATAGACACATGTAGGTAATGGCTGCCATGTTGGACAGCACAGGCCTAATTCCCAAGAGAGCCTACTTTGTGTGGCTACCTCTCTAGAGACTGAGAGAGTCCAGATGTGATAAAAAAAAAATTGTGAAATGAATGAATGAGGAATGAAGGGAACAACACATGAGAGGGAAGCTGATGAGGAAGAAAGAAGCCGATCCAAGGAGCACCAACTCTCCTTCCCTGCCCTGTCTGTGCTGCCCCACTAACCTGCTGTGGGTGTCACCATCCCTGACCATCAAGCCTCAGGCCTGGGTCACGGGCCCCTCTAAGAGCTTCCTGCCCACCTTCCACAGCCTCTAAGGTCTGTTAAGGGTCAGGAGCTGCACACGCCCATTTCCCTACGGCGGCCAGGAAGGACATCTTCTGCAGACTGCCTTATCTCACCTAAGGAGATGAACTGGCAGGTAAACCAGCTCCCATCTCTGAGAAAGAGCACTCATCCCAAGGAAAGATCATCCCTACTTCCCCACTATAAGTTCTACAGAGGAGTAAGCCAGCAACTGCAAATTCCTCCTGTCAGACTGGTCACTTGACAGAGAAGCAGCAGAGAAAGCTTTGGAGTCAAACTCCACTTCTGCCACTAACATGGCTCGTTGCCTGGTGCAGCTTCACAGCCAGTCTCAGCAGCTGCTGCTTGAGGTTCATTCAGCTCAGATTTATCAGGCTCTAGCAGTGTCTAGACTGTGTGTGAAGCTCTGGGGTACAGTGGAGGACAAGGTGACCATGGTCCTGTACCACGAATTGCTGGCCCTAGTGAGTGCCAAAGACAAATGCACCTGATGGGAGCAGTGGGGGTAAGAGAGAGCGGGCACTGGGAGAAAGGAGAGACGCAAGGGAGGCAGGAGGAGCCAAAGAGACTCTGGCCACTGAGACGTGCCCGTGGGCTCCCTGGGCAGCCCAGTGGCCATGTGAGTACTGAGAAGCCCAGGACAGACCTTGCTCTCTGTGCTCTCCACAGAAGCACAGCCCACTGCCAAGCAGGAAGGCAGCTGGTCAAGAAGGGCATGGCCAGGTGGCCAAAAGAGCCATCTCTGAGAGAAGCTGGACCAGCTCTGCACAGCCTGAGGGCAGGGGACAAAGAACTGTAATGTCCTCCACCTTCTCTAACATTTGAAGCAACTCTTCCCACATAGCCTTTTCCTCTTAGAAAAGCTGGATTCAGGAAGACTCCAGGGAAATTAGCTCTAGCAGGTCTGAGGCTCCTGTGGTTTGTCTCTGTGCTCAGGAACAGTGGGACTCACTCCTGTTTGTTGAGCCCCCACTTGCAGATGAACAGGCATGGTCCCTGTCCTCGAGGCCCACTGAGTCTACTGGGAGAGGCAGCCATTCTCAAACCACCCAGGGTGAGGCAAAGGGTGCACTACACAGGCACTCCTGAGAGCTCAGAGGAGGTGAATGATACGGTATTGACAGTGGGCACCGAGGGTGGTTTCGAGAAGACGTGGCCTGTGAGTGGAACCTTGAAGGACGCATAGCCTTCTAGTAGGGGAAACTGGGAGGTGTAAGTAGGAGGGACACCATCAGGAAAGGCACACAGGTGGGAAAGTCCTAGACCAATGGTTCTCAACCTCAGCTGCATATTAAAATCACCCTAGGATCTTTTACAAACAGACTGAGACCAGAACGGAGATACTGATGCAACTGATCTGGAGTGAGGTACAAATACTGGTGTTTACTAAAAGCTCCCTGGGGTTGAGGGCTGAGATCCTGGCCACCTGTACCAGCATTATCAGCACCACTTGGACGCTTGTTAGGAATGCATCAGAATCTGCATTTTAACAAGATCCCTGGGTGATGTGTGGGTGCAGGTAAGTCTGAGAGGTCCTGCTCTAGAGCATGAGAGGGAGAGTGAGGATTGCGTTTAAATCAGCCAGCTAACATTCTTCTGATCAAAGGCACCTGGCTCACTGCTGTGGGGAAGTGGCAGGACCTCAAAACAATCAAATGACCAAAAGCAGCACTAGCCATGTGTCAGAGCTGGCCTCCAATGGGCACTGTGGGGACAGGAGGGTCCCATATGGTATAGGTAAAGGAGAGAGGGAAGAAAAAAACTGGGGGTGGGTGGGGTGGGTGGCAACCAGTGTTCTGTGTTCTGAGCAAGACTGGGATTCTGTGGGGCAATGAGCAGAGAAAGTGATCTGGGCCATGGAGACCTGAGTAGGGGGTGCAAGGGCACGTGCATGCGTGCGTGCGCGAACGTACACACACAGGAATGAAATTCAAAATGGCGCTAAGGATGTGTCAGCTTTAAGAGCTATGGCCAGAAGCCAAATGTCCTACATTAAATGCATCTGCTTATTAAAATGGAATTTATGAAGAAATTAACAAGTGCTCTACTATTCACTTCTGAAAAGCAGCAAGCCTGCTATGGGAGAATTATGGGCTGGAAACTGGAGCACAGGTGGTTCCACATGGTGCCACCCTGCCTCCCTCCCTCCTCACCCACCATCCTTGGGAGTCCCTCTGGATTTGCAATGGCTTTCCCTGAAGCCAGCCTGCCATCTCGCACCCAGACCTTCGTCTTAATCAACCCACGTTCCTGGAATGGGATCTAAAAGAGATGCTTCCACACCATATACCAGCGCTCTCACGTGGGACTCCAGGCACAGCCTACACTCAGAAACTTCCCAGGCCCGGCTGCTTTTTGTGGTGATGATTCAACATACATTTGTTTACGCTCATGTTTTTTTCACAACTGTCTGTGCCAGACAGTTGGCGAGCTAACCCACCAGCCATTCCTAAGCCCTCCTGCCCACCTTCTCTACAGAGGCTGGAAAAAGGAAATAATCCCTTCACCAGCCTCCCTTGCATCCCAGAAATGACAAGACAAAAAGCCCTTGGATGAAAAGCCCAAACACTCAGAAGGGCAAAAACTGAAAATGCCTACCTAGCCCTGCGGCATCGCTGAGCTGCAGGTCAACACCAGACGACCACCACCTCCATCCAAACTTCCTGTTTTATGGAAATGTATTTCTCAGACCAGTATTCCTTCGTTTTTCTGTTCTTTACAGCCAAAAGCATGTGTATGACTTGCTTATCCTCAACCCCTCCCCTTCCACTGGTTTCTCCTCCTGCCTATTTACTATTTCCATTAGTTTTTGTACCAACCTCCTTGCTCCTTCTTTTCCTGTTGATACTCTACCTCCAACTCACGGTACGACAGCAGGGTGAGACAACCTATCCACAATCTGGGGAAATACCCAGTTGTAAAGTTCAGTGGCTAGTCCTCCAGCAGCAACCTCTTCAGAGCCCTGGAAATTTGGAAACTTACAGAGCTACAAATTTTACTGAAAGTTGTAGCACAGTGGGCTAATGCTATCACTAATTTGTCCCTTTACCTCTTGGAGTACTATCATGAGCTACTGAAAGTACATAAAGATATTTCTTAAGTGCATTTATATTTAACAAATCTTGAATTTCACAGCAGATACCAAGACTCAGCCAAACTCACTCAGGCTGACACAGCAACAAAAATAGAAGGCCCTGAACAAGTAGCTACTCCTAAGGACAGATGTGTAAACAGAAACACAATTTATGAATTAGCTCGCTGCTCTTCCCTATGTAGACTGATACAATCTGAATACTACCTGGCTGGGCCCCGAGGCCTCCAGAATTTAATCAGGTAAGTGATTAAGGAAAATATATGTTAATCTTGAATAAGTTAAAGATTCCTATCTTTCAGCTTACCACTTAATACGTGCACCAAATGACATGTTTTCTGCAACCACTGACATGTCCTGGCCTTCTTAGATTGCAAATTGCTCACAGGCAAGACCTGTGTCCAAACGGCACCATGTCCTTCCAGGCTGCACCTCCTCCCTCCAGGGCCAAGTCTGGTCCCATCCCCAAAACAACAGCAACCAAGTCAAAATTAGAAATTGCGCGGCAGTTGCCAGTCACAACCAAACAGCCATTTCTTACCTGTACACGCTACAGAAATTAGTCATATTTTCAGGGCTCCCTCATTTCAAGAATGATTCACAACTTTTTGTGACTCATATACACCACCCCATTCCTGCTTTACCTCATAAAGAGTATGGAGCGACAGTTTTAGGGGATGGACAAGTACCCCACGATTACCTTGGAGGACAGCAGACTATGAGAAGGATGGGAGTTCAGCAGGACCATCCACAGAACGTTCAAAGAGCCCTTTCTAATGGCAATGCTCAATTTTCCGAAGAGGAATATTGCTGCCATGTTCAGTGTCTATTCATCACAGCGATTTTTAACCAGTGTGTTGCCGCACACTGGTGAGCTGTGAGAGGATCTCAGGCGCGCTGCAAAAGTTTTAAAGATAAGTAATTAAATTATTTCAAAGACGTTCAAAGCACAAGTATATTCTTTATTTTCCTTTTTTTTTTGGATCAACATAATTTAAGTTCTCCGTGGAAGTTTAACTATAGGTCCATGTGTGCCGTGAGATTAAAAAGGTTGAAAACACTGGCCTATTAGCACACGGGTGATGGGATTTTTCTTTTACAAAGGATACATCTCCCTTTTGTTAGCTCTGTTTCTTCTTCACACGCCACACACGAAGCTGCAGAGGGTCGCCTTTCCCCAACGACAAATAGGAGCAAAAAACACAACTCTCTTATCAAATCACATTAAACTAACGCTCTCAAAGGACTCTCCTGAAATGATTTCTTTCCAGAATTTTCTCTGACCAGTACCTCATTCCTCCATAACACCCACAATGTAGGTGGATTTTAAGGGGCAATCTTTATGTACCTGGCACTTGCCCATGGGTGCTGGGAAGCTATTTAGATTAGAACTAGTTACTCCAAGGCCCTTACCAGTTCTAAGGAGCTCAGAGCCCGACAGTTCTGACTGGGCTCCACAACAGTCCCCCAGGACAATGGAGAGCCCAGCCTGGTGGAATCCCCTCACACTCTTCCCGATTTGGGTGTGGGATTTTCATGACCTCAAATCATTTACCAGCAGAGCAAGGAGTGGAAAAACAAGGGGTTTTATAGCTCTAGGTTGAACCTTGCTTTGTGTGACCCTAAGCAAATTACTTAACTTCTCTAAGCCTTGGTTTTCTTTTTTTTTTTTTTTTTTGAGACGGAGCCTCAAGCTATCCCCCTGGGTAGAGTGCCATGGCATCACAGCTCATAGCAACCTCCAACTCCTGGGCTCAAGCGAGTCTCCTGACTCTACCTCCCAAGTAGCTGGGACCACAGGCGCCCGCCACAATGCCCGGCCATTTTTTGGTTGCAGCCATCATTGTTGTTTGGCGGGCCCGGGCTGGGAATTCGAACCCGCCACCCTAGGTGTGCGTGGCTGGCGCCTTAGCCGATTGAGCCACAGGCGCCGAGCCTAAGCCTTGGTTTTCTAATCTATAAATTAACACCTGCCCTGAAGGAGAGTTTCAAGGATTAGAAATAACAGAGGATGCCTTTGGCTCAGAGGAGACGCTGAGGGCTGGTCAATTATCAACAGTCATCATTCTTATCACAGTGAAAACATAGCCCAGAAGCACATTCAGCTCTGTGGCAGCTGAATCACCTATGTATAGGTGCTGAGTGGTCTGCATCTGTATCTGCTCAGGGTTTTCATTCTGTAGTGGGTCTGTCTTCTTCATACTGGTATGTCCTAAATAGGTCTGCCTCAAAGTCTAAGCCCTCAGGGTTAGAAGGAAGAGGGCCCAGGGCAAATTCTTGGACAGTGCAGCCCAGGAAGGCATGTTTCAGAGATGAGGTGCCTATTCTTTTTCCAGGAGATCTGGCTTAGTACCACAAGTTTGGCAGATCAGCAAACCATCTGAAAGATGCCAAGGCCCCAGAGCCACACCCCTTCCGTGCCAGTTGTTTCATGAAGAAAATGATCACCAATCCCAAAAAGCAATTCACCGGCACTAACAGAAGAAAACTAACAATGTCCTCTTCAATCCATCTTGGACATGACAGGGTAGGAGTCTCAACTTTATTTGCAGAAAAGATGAAATACAAACCTTCAATATCAAGTCATACACAATCACCCCCCTCCTGCAATCCCAGGCTTTGGTAATTATTAGTAGAGCCATCTGCTCAGCCTAATGAAATGTGCAATCTCCTGTACATATAATTAGTGAAATCATTTTAATTAATTAAACAAATTAATTAATTGCAAGGATACTGCAACCATTTCCCAGGAACTACATCCAACTCATTTATTCTGCACATGTCTACTGGGCTCCTATTGAGGGCAGAGGCCCACGCTGCTACCCTGAAGATATAAAGATACTCATAGCATTCCATGGGCATGAGCGGAAGGAAGCCCAGCACGTGCATTTGCTGACAACTAACTCTTTTGCTTAGTTTTCCTAGGATTGCCTTGGTTTTAAAGTTGAAAGTCCATGGCCCAAGAACACTTTTGGCCCTGGGCAAATCGAGATGGTTGGTCACCCTAGTTCTGTTTGACCAGGTCAAAAGTCACCACCGAACCATCACCACTCCTGCAACCCCAGCCTTTGCTCATGGCAGACACTGTGAATAGATCGAGGAGTTCCTACTTGCTGAGCCAAGACTCACCCCTAAATCCCTCTCCTCTGTTCCAGGCAGCCACTATTAATCACCCTGATCAGGAAGCCTGGATAATGTAATCTATTTTCCATTTATGCTGGAGAATTACAGAAGCTTTAGGCTAGAAAAGATGGTCAAAATCCAGTCTGATTACCCATTCAGAGCTTGAGTCCCTTCTACAGTATCCTCCACAAGTGGCTAGCCAGCCTCTCCTCACACACCTCTAGTGATGGGGAACTCACTATCTCCTACAGCAACTCTTGCTGTCTTCAATAGTTTTGGCTATTAAATTCTTTCCTTTACTAATGTGTCTCTCTCATCAATCTCTTTTTGGAGACCTCATGATATGGTGTTTCAAATAATGAAATACATGTATTCAATTCCTCCCAACTCTTCTCTTTTCTAGGACCAATTTCTTCATCGGTTACATGACTTGGTTTAAAGTTGGTGTGTGTCATCCCGGTTCTTCTAACATCCTGTCTAAGGCTCCCTTGGGGTCCAGGACTTAGGCCTGGCTCCCAACACCAGACACCTTGCAGCTGATGGAGTCCCTACTCTGTTGAGAGTGGTGGTGGCCCCAGTGCACACTGACTCACGCCAACACCCGATGCCGTCTCTGGAAGTGCTGCCACTGAGCCGCAGCTCCATCCATCTGCCACGAGCCTTCCTGAGAGCTTACACTCCATCTGGAGTTCTGGGTTATGGGAAACCCACAAGATGGTCAGAAAACATAATATAAATTACAGACTGCCAATTTCCCAGTTACAAACAACTTGCTGTAAAGATTTGCTTTAAAGTAATTTCTTTAGAATGCCGACAGCATGTAGCCACAAGAAACCGTATTTAAAATGATGGTTAGACACCCAGGCCAGCCCACAAAAGCCTTTTGAACTCATAATGCACCTGCACCATAAAACTAACAGTGCTATTTTAACTATACGTAGCCACCATTTATGTGATGGTTTCCATGGTGACGTGCACTCTGAGCTCCATTTCAGAGAACTAGACAAAAGGTATACCTGAAGCTGCATTACTCTTCTAGGTTGGGAAGGGGGGCACTGCTGCCCTCAGAGAGAACTGACTCACATAGACCCCAGTCCCCCAATCCGATTAAGGCCCCCAGGTCATTTAAAATGTGTTGTCCTGTGCTCGCTTTGGCAGCACATGTACTAAAATTGGAACGATACGGAGAAGATTAGCATGGCCCCTGCGCAAGGATGACATGCAAATTCGTGAAGTGTTCCATATTTTTAAAAAATAAAAACTAAAATGTGTTGTCCTAAGGACACAGCCTGTGAACACAAGGGCCTGCTGGGATTGAGTGAGCTGGGAGACTGCATCCAGGAGAACTTCTGGAAAGAGGTCAGTGATAACAGGTATGGAGCTTGCTTGTGTTTGTTGGTGGTGGTGCTGGTGTTCAATAATCTATAGCAGACACAAGGATGGGGGTGTTTCTCAAAGTTAGAAAGGTAAAACTACAAAGGTCAGTAATTATGTTGTTCTTCTCTGAGCCCTGACACAGGATCTTAACAAGTTGGTGGTCGCAGTGATAAGAGGCAGGGAGAAGAAGATGCACCGTCCTTAACTGACCACAGTGGGGAATGCCGGGCAGAGCTGTGGGCCTCAGTTCTCCCCTGTGGAAGCTCCATAGCCTTCCTTCTTCTGGCCCCACTGTCGCTACCACCACCACCACCAACTCTGATCCCAGGCCCCCCTCTTGAGCAGTTAGGATAACACTGAACGGCACTGGAGGTCAAGTCTCCCAAGGCATCCCTCCTGCCGCAGGACAAAGGCAGGTGCTCCCTGGGACCGAACTTCCTGGAGTCTCAAGGCCAGAGTTTGAGACCTGCTCCACCGTGGACTGCTGTTTCGAAGCACTAACTTAGACACCTCAAGCCTCAGCTTTCTCATCTCCAAAGTAAGCATAACGTCCTCCTCACAGGACTAGTGCCAGTAATAAATGAAAGGCAATTAACAGCTGAACTTTCTGAGCTCTCACGAGCACTGCTCCATGCACACAGCTTGGATTCATTCACTTGGGCAGTACAAAAATCCTATTATTTTATAAATGAGGAAACTGAGGCCAAGAAGTGGGCTGTTTATCCAAAACTAGTAAGCAGCAAGGCCAGGGTAACAGATAAAAAGCTGCTTTAGAAATTATAACATGTTATATAAATGCTGGTCATTATTATTGTTAATGACCAACATAAGACCATACTTGAGTGTTCAAGCTTGGGCTATACTTTCTACCACACCTGTGTGGTTCCCGTCCTGCACTGCTAAGGCTTCAATGGTGCGTCTCCTTCAGCCCCATCTACAGACCAAAACCAGCAGCTGCATTAGCGGGACATGCTGCCAATGTCAGAGCCCCCCTCACCAGACGCATGTTCAAAGGCTGCATCCTCACCCCAACACACTGATGAAAACTGTAAAACGCATGTCACCCACCTGCTTTGTTTCATTTTTTTCCCCCCCATAGCACTTAAATACCTATATACGTCATAATTATCTGTTTCAGCCATGTCTTGCCCAACCCAACTTATAGGTTCCACGAGGGCAGGGCCTCTTACCTTTTTTGTTCAATGCTGTATCTCCAAAACTTAAAACAGTGCTGAACACATGGTAGGAATTCAGTAAGTACTTGATGAATGAAAGAACAATTTCATCTACATCGACATGGAGGAAAGGTCCATAATATATTGTCTGGCAAAAGAAACCAGGCTACTAAATTATGCACATCATGATCTCATCTGTGTATATATATTATTATAGGTCTGAGCATGTGTGGGTGCACAGAAAAAAACGTCTAAAAAGATATACATGAAAATCTTCATTGTGGTTACAGCTAAGAGGTAGGAGCGAAGACAATTATAACTTCCTTCTAAATTTTTTACAAAACAATATACTATTCCCGTAAGTTTCTAATGCTTTTTTTTCTACATTTGAAAGTAAAGGTGTGTAGATAGATTTGTGCACACACACACACACAGAAGTGGCACACACTGGTTACAGAGACTCATGCAGGAGGTCAGGGTTGGGGACAGCTTACCCACCTTCCTGACGGTGGGCCAGTGCAGCATCTCCACGCAGAGACCTGCTGAGTGAAACGCTGAGAGAAATAACGGAACTGGGCCTACAGGGCCTGGGACTTAGCAGCACCTCCTTCAGAACTCCTCCAAAAAAGGAAAACTCTATAAAAATCTAAAGCTATTTCACTGCTTTTCCAGAGCAGCCTCAGAATTGTTTAATCCTCTGTGATTGTTTTCAAACTACATTAGAATGTTCCAGAAAATATAAAGCGAACATAATACATGAAGTGTGGCATTTTGCAACCAAAAATCCAGTTTGCATAAAAAGCCTCACTCTCCCGTGCAAAGACAAAGTCAGGATGACTGAATTCCACCCAAGATCCTGGGCCTGGTTCAGGGTACAACCTCCGGCCCTCCTCCACCTTGCTGACAATGCATTCTGAACTTTAGAATTCTGAACTCCCAGGGAACAAACCCAGTCAGTGTTACATGATCCCTGTCACCCCTAAATCACCAAGGTGCATGAAGTGAGGGCCAATCTGGGTCCAGCACAAGCCAGGTGCTATGAGGTTGGAGAAAAGGAACATAAGACAAAGTCAGCCTTCAAACAAGGACTGACACACTAAGGACACAGAAGAAAACAACGTCACTCACTCAACAGCACAGTACTTACTATATGTGTAATAAGAGTTCTGAGAAAAAAGAGGTAAGTGTGAGCCAGAAGGCTGCAAGGAAGCGGGTGAGTGGGCTACCGCTCAGCTGAGGCAGCGGAGGCCGAGGTGCTGAGGTTGGGCTGGTGGGGGGTAGACCTCAGCCACGTCAGGGCTGTGGCAGAGCCACCCCAGCCATTGCCGATTCCTCTGTCCTGCCTTCCAGGCAGAAGGTGTTGCTCTGCCTGGTTAGGCAGTCACCTACATACTGAGCATCATGTGTACAAAGAGCACAGAGGGCTGACTTCCCCTGAAGGTAGATGATTTCTAACTCTAAGTGACAGAAGTCTTCACATTGCAGTTGATTTCAGGAGCCAACCGGAGACAGAGAGGATAAAAAGAACCTGCATCTATGTGCTGCTCCAAGAACTCTGGTCAGTATACAACGATTCAGGTCTAGAAAGGCCTCTAATCATGGAGATGGCCAGCAAAGCTCAGAGAGAGGCCATGGAGAGGGCAGAAAGAGAGAAGGACATGGCAAAGGGAAAAGGAATTTAAAAAGAAGGAAGCAAGTGGCATCTAAAGAGACTAACTGTCCTAGGGCTCAGGACTTTCAGTATTAAAACCAGGAAAGTTCCAGCCAAACCAAGATGAGTTGATTAACCTGGTAGTACCACACCCAGGGATGCTAAGGTGACACCATACTCAGGGATGCTAAGGGGCTGGCTGATACATGGGTGCTCTTTTCCCCTCCTTTGTGGATCTGTCATTGCTCATTAGCACCCCAGGATCAATGGGAAGAAAGGTCAACCAACCCAGGAGTGATTGCTAGGCCCTCTAGGCCCTTCCTTCTGTATTCCTGGCTTACACCTTCTCACCAGATTTCTGAAGGGGTTCAGGGAAAAGTAAATTCTTTATTGCTGTTCTTATAATAAAACCTAGGATCACAGCCACTATCCTTTTTTTTGGAGAGATAGAGTCTCACTTTATCACCCTCAGAGTGCTATGGCGTCATAGCTCTAAGCAACCTCCAACTCCTGGGCTTAGGCGATTTTCTTGCCTCAGCCTCTCGAGTAGCTGGGACTACAGGTGCCCGCCACAATGCCTGGCTATTTTTTTTTTTTTTTGAGGTTTGGCTGGGGCTGGTTTTGAACCCGCCACCCTTGGTATATAGGGCCGGTGCCCTAACCCACTGAGCCAAGGGCGCTGCCCAAAGCCACTATCCTTAGCTTAACTGTTTCTCTGACATGCATGAGCTCACCAGCTGTCCCACTGGGCAGGCACAGCACCCACCACCTGCAGGGAAGCACTTTATCTATAATGTAGCCAGAGGGGCTGGCACACCCATCCTCAATCTCCCTCTTCCATTTCAGAACTCCAGTTCCTGCCCACCTCTCTCAAAGGCAGGTCCTAAGAGAGTACTGATGGCTTCTCTCCCCTCACGTGATCCATTCACTGAACAGGGATTTACTGAGCATTTACTCCGCAGTAGACACTGCATTAGGCACTACCCACAACACAAAAAGCAGTAAGATACAGCCTACACCTTCAAAGAATTTATGGTTTAGTTCCAGAGGCATAGTGAGGAGGTGAGGATGGGGAGGGTGTGGCGAAGACAGGACTCATTTAATTATTCAATGCATATTTACTTTCCCCATAATATGTGCCAAGATCTGTACTGGGGGAATGCAGACAAGTAGCCAGACAACAGCCAGAACAGGTATAATAAGTACAATGATGGTCCTGTGGGCTCTCTCAGCAGTGTAGAAGCCACCCCAACCCCTGAGGCCAATACCACCCAGCACTGCTTCTCCTTAGCATGGCAGCAAGTGCTCTAGAGGATTAAAAACAAAAAGTGGTAAAACCAAGCTCTGACCTCAAAGAGTTAACCAAATGATCAAGGCGATAAGAGCACTACAGTGAAACAATTACGGAGCCACAGGGGACAGGGGACAGGGGACAGGGTGAGGAGCACCAGGCCAAGGGTGCACAGCTTCCCAGAGACAGCAGAAGTAAAACCCGGGAAGAAATATTGAAGGGGAGAGTTTTTTAGGCAGGAAGATTTTTCTCAACAATGGAAAGCAAATTGTGTGGTTATTACTCAAAATGTTTCTAAATGGCACACTTAGTGGTAGGTCTTTGGTTTGAGTAAATAAGAACCTTGCCAATCAATAGTGACCCTTCACAAAAAAAAGTTACATTTAAGCGGAAGGAAGGACACAAATCTAATCTCAGTTGTCCACGCTACGAAGGCAGGGAACTGAGACATACTTAATTTTGTCATATAAATACCATGGGCTAACCGATTGTGCCACTGGCGCTCCCTGAGACACACTTAATTTGTAATATACAGACCGTGTCCATGGTAGGTATATACACAGACACACCTACATACTCCCCTGGGGTCCTCTTTGTAAGTTTACCCTGAAGCAAAACAAACTCCATCCTTCTGTTAGAGCAGTGTTCCTCAAACTTTTTCATCTCCAGCATACTTGAACCTATGGTTAAACTTCTGTGGCACACTTAAAATAGGTTAGTAAAACAAACAAGCAAACAAAAAGAGGTAAAGAATATCTTTACTGCGCTTTGAACTTTTTACAAAAATAATTTAATTAATGGTCTTTAAAATGTTTCACAGCACACCTAAGATCCTCTCACTGTGTTGCAAGTACTCTATAATTCAGGGAAAGACAGATCGAATTACCACAGACAATCCACAAATTAATAACTGGGCATCGACCACATTAGTTTTTGCTATAGTGATATTCACAAAGCATAAGCGGAAAAGGCCACCTTTGGTGTGACGGTACACTGGTCAGTCAATAACAAGTTTACAACGATTGGCCGTTTAATGACAAACCTGCACTGGCATTGGAGGAATGGAAAGGACAGAGTGGTGAGAAGGATCAGTGGGAGGAAGACAGGATACAGTGAAATGGAAAACCCGTAAGAGCCTGGTCCTTGCTCCACCAATGAAAGGTCTTGGGTGGGATGATACCACCGTGCACTTCACTTCCCCATCCACAAACATATCCTCTCGGGGCCATTTACAGTTCAAGTGAGAAAACACAAGCCTACGTGAACGGGAAGGCAGATGGCTCTGTACAAAGCGGGGTGAGGGTCTGGAGGTTCCTACTTCCCCTGCTTCACTAACTTCCCTGTCTGCTTTCCCAAGAGTAAATAATCTGAATCTCCCTGTCAACCTGTCTCATCCCCTTGGCACAGGAATCTGATGCCAGAATCTACCCCTAGGTTGCTCAGTCACATGTCAATACAGTATCTTCTGAAAAGCAACCAGTTTGGGTTGGTTTTCCGGTGATCACCTGAGAAAGAATGAAAAATATGGTTAAAGTCATGCTACAAATCTCTCAATGAGCCACCTCCTACCTAGTGAAGATGTTCGGGGGATCATTCAAGGAACAAAAAGAAGAAAGGCAATCACAGGCAACAGAACCTAAGTGATTACTCGGCCTGCCTTTATTCACTCCCCTCTTCTAAGATCAGAGAGGTTCTCAGTGACAGGAAGAGGGGGAAAAAAAACCAAACCCTGATGATAAGCTAAAGAATCAGTGTCTATCTCAGCTCTACTTCTGTGTGTTTTCTCCAGATGTTTACCTATTCCCTTTTATGGTAACCAGAGGAACAATATGAGGATCCCACTGATTTATTTTATATCTTAGAAAAATTACTCAGGGCCTGCAGTACTGAGCTCATGTTCAAATTAAGTTTGCTGGAAATCCAATTCAGGATGAGTAATTTAATTTGGCTACTACAATTAAAAGTGGTGCAGTATTTGTGTTTTAGAGGAAAACCGTATTAGATCCAACTAATCTTATTAGGTAACTATCATATTTAGATCACATTACATCTAGAACAGATATATTCTGGATTGATTTCTTTCATAAATCACTTGGGAGACCAAAGAGACTAGCCTTCTCCCTACTCCCCGTTAACCCACGACAGAGGTCAGCACAGGTGGTGAATGCAAAAGAGGCCTCGCTGAGAACTCCACTGTATGGCACTGGAATTCACGAACCCAAATCACCGCCTAGAAAACATCCTCAGATTTTGCAGATGAGTAAATAAGGCCTAATGTGGACAAAGCACTTGCTCCAAGTCATACAGTCAGTGGCAAACCTGAGATTATAACTAAGTTCTCTGTACCCCACTCCCTGCCACTCCACCACACGTGTTCTTTATAAGACCTAACATGAAAAACAGCTGGAGGGCCTCTGAGAGCCTGCTGCCGCTCACCCTGCTAGACCATGGAGTCATCAGATACCACTTACCGGCCTCTCTGCCTCTCCTAAGTTTCCAGGAACGGTAAGGAGTATTTAGAAGCTGATCTCACTACCTCTAAGGATAACTCAGACCAGTGTCCCAAATCCTTCTTGTCAAGTCCGTTTTCCTGATGCCTACTTTAAACCCCTCACTCCCAGTTAAAAATCCACATTAAGAACATTCAATCCATATGATAGGTGAGGAAAAAAAGGTCAGCTTTGCTTTTGAAAATTCTATTAATCTCAGGAGTACTGCTACCTGGGCAGATTCAGTAGATGTAATATCACGCATCAGGGTTCCGACTGCACAGTTTAATCTAAGAAAATTAGGTTATGAAGCAAAATCAAGGAAAGGAGAAGCCAGATAAAATATTTGTAACATAAGACAACTTAATACACATGCTGCATCAAAATCCTTTATAAATGATTTTTAAAAGGATAGAATAATACAAAATAAAAATGGGAAAAGGCCCAAACAGCAGGCAACTCTCTCTCTGACACACACACACACACACACACACACACACACACGAAGATTACTGATGGCCTCATGAAAAAATGTTCAAACCCATCGGTAAGCAAAGCTTGCAAATGAAAACAATGCGATATTGTTCTCAAGTATCAAACTGGCAAAAACCGAAACAACTAGCATGCTCAAGATAGCCAAGGTGCCCTGAAATAAGAATCCTTAGACACAACTAGGGACTGTAAATCAGTCCAGATTTCTGAAGGGCCATTTGGTGGTATGTATCACTAGCCTTAATACTGAGCAGGTTCACTCCCAAGAATTTTCCCTGAGGAAATAATCCGAGGAATACTTAAAAGATTTATGCACAGGGACATTTATAGCAGTAATATTCAGAACAATAAAAAAATCTGAAAAAAACCTAACTGTGCTGCAACAGAAAAATGGTTAAATAAATTATGATACCATCAATACAGGAAATAATACGTAGGCATTAAAACTCATTTTTGAAAAAGATTTAAAGACATTTTGTGAGGGAAATGCTCACAAAATGATGCTAAAATTTAGGGTTACTCCATGTTGCAGGCAAAAAATATGCAGCTGGGAGCGGTGGCTCATGCCTGTAATCCCAGCACTCTGGGAGGCCGAGGTAGGTGGATCACGTGAGACCAGCCCGTGCAAGAGCAAAGACCCTGTCTCTACTAAACAATAGAAAAATTATCCAAGCATCATGGTGGGTGCCTGTGGTCCCAGCTATACAAGAGCCTGAGACAGGAGGATCTCTTGAGCCCAAGCGTTTGAGATTGCTGTGAACTATGATGATGCCACAGCACTCTATCCAGGGTGACAGAGTGAGACTGTGTTTTAAAAAAAAGTATCAAATACATTACATTATAAATATAATATCTGGGGGCAGATTCAGCTAAATGTTGAATAATACTTAATGCCTCTCTTTCCATAAGTGTAGGCTTTTCACTATGACAAAGCCAGGGACTGAAGGGTCCCAGCACCCCTTGCAGGGGGCCATATGACCTTTCTTACCAATGGAGAAGTGGGAGTGATGTGGAGCAATTTCAGGCTGAGGTGGTAGAAGTGGTGTGCCTTCTCCACGCTCTCTGCCTCCACCTACCAAATGGACACAGAGCACTCCAAGACCCTAGGCAGTGTTTTTCAACCTTTTTTATCTCATGGCACACTTGAATCTAGAGTTAAATTTCCACAATGCACTTAAATTGTGTTGATCAAAAAATAACAGAGTAAAATAACTGTGCTTTCAACTGCTTTTGAAAATAATTTAATCAATGACCTTAAAAAATTTTCATAGTACACCAGTTGAAAATCACTATCTTAGGGAACAAAGGAGCAATAGAGGAAAGAGCCTGGGCCACTGAATCACTCAGCGCAGGGACCCCCCAGTGGACTGACCACCAAACAGAAACACCTACATCAGGCTGAGTGAGAAAGAAACCTCTATTATGTTAAGCTGTAGGCTGGGGTTTCAATGGTTTCTTCAACTAGTATAATGCCAATACACACACACACAGAGAAAAACTACTAAAAGAAAAACTATCAAATTTTTTTGGTACATGTTAGTCATGTACCAAATTTTTCTAATGTACATGTTAGTCAAATATATACATATATGTGTGTGCGCGTGTGTGTGTGTATATATATATATATATATATATTTTTTTTTTTTTTTTTGGCCAAGGCTGTTTGAACCCACCACCTCCAGTATATGGGGCCGGTGCCCCACTCCTTTGAGCCACCGGCACCACCCCAAACTATATTTTTTATTCTTTTTCTATTACAAACATCTTATTTGATAACTAAAAAAGGTATAGAAATAAAAAGACTTTGGACTGCAATGCTATTCATTACAAATAATAAAACACCAAATAAAGTTACAAACATTAAAATGTGGGAAATTACAGGGACTCAAATGAAAAAATCTAGATTTACAACATTTAAAAAGATCTATTAAAATAGTTCTTAGCCTGAGTACCAGCAAGACCCCGTCTCTATTCAAAAGGAGAAAAGAGGCTCGGTGCCTGTGGCTCAAGTGGCTATGGTGCCAGCCACATATACCAGAGCTGGTGGGTTCAAACCCAGCCCAGGCCTGCCAAACAACAATGACAATTACAGCCAAAAAACAGCCAGGCATTGTGGTGGGCACCTGTAGTCCCAGGCATTGAGGCCGAGGGAAAAGAATCACTTAAGCCCAGGAGTTAGAGGTTGCTGTGAGCTGTGATGCCATAGCACTCTACCCAGGGCGAGAGCTTGAGGCTCTGTCTCCAAAAAAAAAAAAAAAAAGGAGAAAAAAGAAGGGAGGGGAAGGAAGGGGAGAAATGGAGAGAAGAGAAAAATTAGCCAGGTGTGGTGGTGCACACTTCTGTTTCAGCGACTCGGGAGGCTGAGGCAGGAGGATTGCTTGAGCCCAGGAGTCTGAGGTTGCTGTGAGCTATGAGGATGCCACTACACTCTAGTCCTAAGAGACAGAGCAAAACTTGTCTCTAAAATAAAATAAAACAAAATAAATTCTTGACATATGATTTTTGTAAATGATCCAAGGCTAAAAGACAAACCACAAACTAGAGGGGAAAACTGTAACTTATATAAGAAATATCAGAATCCTTTAATATATAAAGAGTGCTTATGAATCAATATATAATAAATACTATTATTGGGCAAAAAGACCTAAGTACCTGATCACAGAATAAGAAATATAAATGACTTATCTATATATGAAAAGCTTTTCAAACTCACTAATAATCAAATAAATGAAAATAAAAATGAAATAATCTTTATCCTTTTATCAGACTGGCAAACATTTAAAATATTGGGAAGAGAGGATCCAACGTCTCGGAGATTATGATGA
Source organism: Galagoides demidoff (assembly GCA_963574575.1). Lineage (NCBI taxonomy): Eukaryota > Metazoa > Chordata > Mammalia > Primates > Galagidae > Galagoides > Galagoides demidoff. The sequence continues at coordinate 25,165 of CAUYQV010069847.1, forward strand.
AATATGTAATCATATAAACTGCAGAAAGGGTGTTTAAAATTATATTTCCAGTGAGCAATTTGGTATGACAAGGGGAAAATCCTTAAAAAACTCTTTGACCTTAATCTAGATATCTGTCAAAAGAAATAATCAAACAAGAATACAATAGAATTATTAACATTTAAGTAGGAAAAAGAGAAAAAAGGAAACAGCTTAGCTATCCATCTGTACAGGACTGGTTAAATACATTAAGGGATGTGTATGTGTGTATTCATGTATTAGAATAATACATAGCCATTAAAATTATGTTGAAGATCTAAATGTACTAAGACACAAAAGTGCCTGTCATAATGTAAAAAAGCAGGATATAAAGCAACAAAAGTTGTACAATTTCTTTATTGTTTAAATATATAAATATATAAGAACATGTGTTACAAATGTACGAGGAAAGAGTACAGAAGGATTTTTTATCAAAATACAGGTACCACTTGTCTCCAGCAGGTGGAATTATAGGTGAGTTTAATTTCCTTCTATATATTTTATAAATTTTCACCTATACATATGTATTAGTTTTACTTTATTTTTTGTGTTTTATTATGAAAAATTTCAAACACAAAAGTAGTTAGAAGATATATACCCATTACCCAGCTTCAATTATCACACATGGATTGGCTTTGTTTCATCTTTATGCCCCACATCCCTGGAATATTTTAACATAAATCCTAATTATTGCACTCACCTATACAGACTTCAATAAATAAACATACGCATATCCTCCTTTACTTAATTATAGGGCTACTTCCCAATAAAAATATGGGTTTATTGGGATGTAACCCTAACGTAAGGAGTATAATGAATGAGGATTGCTTTCCCATCACCGCAATGTTGAAAAATCAATAGTCAAACCATTGCAAGCCAGGAACCATCTCTACATATAAAACAAAAATTTTTTATATTTAATATACCCAAACTCTCTCCTGGATTATTTTTAAATATTTCATTTTTCCATTAACACTTTAGTATGGCTCTTTAAAACATAGCCATTTTAACAGTATCACACTTAAAAAACTAAAATTAATTAATCTCTCAATATTATTAAGTATCAAGTCAATGTCTGTTTCCCCAATTATATCACAAATACCTTTTTACAGTTGTTAGTTTAAATCAGAATCCGAACAAGATTTACATTTGCAGCTGGCTGATATATCTTTTGAATCTTTTAAAATTTATTACATAATGTCCCACTCCTTTCTTTTCCTTGCCATTAATTTACTGAAGAAACATCCGGATCTACGTCTCATAAAACTGCTTGAGTGCATTCCTATGTCTCAAATAGGAAGAGACATTCCTGTGTCTTTGAACATGCTCCTCTATTCCCATATTTCCTTTAAACTGAGATTTAGTTCTAGTGTCTAATCAGCTTCAGGTTCTTTCATTTTTTTCAAGAATATTTCAAATCAATAGTGTCGTTTCTTGTAACCAAGCAATAAAACCTTTTTTTTTTTTTTAAAGAGGGGACCCTGCAGAAATGCCAGCCTTTCTAATTCATCCATTTCAGTAATTCATTAAAACTCAGTGTTCAAAAGTTTTTTTCTGAATACAATCCAGGTCAAAGATACCCAGTGACTATCTGTGAAATGATTTATTTTTCCAACATGTTTCTTTTATATTTAAAATCCCTTTGCCGGCTCGGCGCCTGTGGCTCAATCGGCTAAGGCACAAGCCACGTACACCCAAGGTGGCGGGTTCGAATCCCCAGCCCGGGCCCGCCAAACAACAATGATGGCTGCAACCAAAAAATGGCCGGGCGTTGTGGCGGGCGCCTGTGGTCCCAGCTACTTGGGAGATGGAGGCAGGAGACTCACTTGAGCCCAGGAGTTGGAGGTTGCTATGAGCTGTGATGCCAT
>CAUYQV010069848.1:0-61193 GCA_963574575.1 Galagoides demidoff
CCCTCCCCACATTCTTAGGCTATTTGGTTATAGCTTTCATATAAAAGGTATAAATTAGTTTCATAATAAAGGTGTGTACATTGGATACTTTTTCCTCCATTCTTGCGATACTTTGCTCAGAAGATAATAGTTATTTTAAAGAGCTGCTGTGTGTTGCAAAAGGTGAAGACTTATACCTCATTACATCTTTACACAGGTAGAAAGTCAAAGGGAAGACAAATTTGGTATAATACATCAAAACAGATTTCTCGTTCCCAAAAAGATGACAGCTGGAAATAGAGGGCCATAGGTCAGTGGTGTTGTCAGGGAATTCCTGGGTTGGTTGAGAATTGCCGATTGGGAAGGGTCTATGATTCTTTGTTTATGCTCAGTTCCATCTATTCAAATGTGATAAATAAAGCATTCTATTTTGTCTGAAATCACTTTAAAATGTCAGAGCATGCCTTAATTTATCTGTTTTAGACATACTGATCTCCTTATTTTCAATACATTTTTTTCATCATAAAGATAATCTGCTTGGTATCTTGGTTATGGAATATAAACAGAATCTCAAACAGAATCTTTTGGTTTCTACATTATCTACTCCCAAAATTCCTGCAACCAATGATTTCTTATTATCAGAATGTCATGCCTTTACGTATTTCTTCTATGTTTCTTCTATTATTCACATTAGAGCTCTTATAGCATGTGTACTTTTGAAGAAACATTTTTTTACATGTAGGAAGCAGCCAAATAAAACAAGCCACTAAGATTTTGGATCCCATATGGAATATTGCTTTAAATTCAGACAACAATTTGCGAGGGGTTTTCAGAGTTTAAATCTTCAAACTCATTTAGATCATTAAAATGCTGTTTTACATGCACAGGGAAGAGTACTGGATGCTTCGTTATGTGAATTTATGTTTGCCTTCCAAATGGATCATTAACTCCAGTAAATCATTTTTTTGCATTGGTAAGTAGCAGGACAGCTGTATGGGCAGCTATGAGTAAGAATCTGAAATCGACTCGGTATTAGCCAGATTCACCTATAGCAGGCGCCCATTTTCAGTTATTAACATTACAAGCTCATCTAAGAAATTTGGAACCTAAGAATATATGAGGACAGGTTGTAGGAGAGGTAGAAAGAATTGTTTTCCAAGGTAAGATTGTCAACTGCTCTCTACCTTGAGCAACCCCTAAATAAGAAAAACTGTATATGTAAAAGTAGCGACTTGAAAATTGTAGTGTAGCCATGGGCACAGGAAGGTGGGGGATGCATACCAGCAGGAATGACAGCCTACCTCGAGGCCTACAAGGTTCTACACGGAATCCTGTTACTGTGGTTCTTTAAATGTGACAGTTAACTCTTTAGGAGAGGAATGTTGGGGGTTCTAAACAAATGGGGTGGACATATACAATGGGGCCCTCCAATATGCTCCTTAGGCTCATAGCATCATGAAGAAATAGCATTTTTAACATAAGTGCGTCTGGAATTTTAATCTTATAGAAACAATATTATAAAGCGACTAAATAAAGCTGGACCTAAAATTGCCTTCTGCATGGAAGTGTCGTTGGGTAGACTCTCCTTCCTCAAAGGTTCGTTTCTGTGTCAGAAGTAGTTTCAGATAGTTTGGAAGAACATATCCTCACTGGGGTTTTTTGCCTGTCATGGATATATATAGCTATGACTTTTGAGTACCGTACAGGAGAAATGTAACTTCTATATTCTGATGAAAGGGTCTATAACCAGATAGAAAAACAAACCTTCGGTTGAAAGATGAGCTATCCCGTATCTTTGGAGACTGCAGCTGGGACCAGAAGTCTTGCATTTCGCTAAGTCTGTTTGGTCATTTAATGCCCAAGTGTCCACTTGGCTGCCAGAATTTCTAGATTTCTGTCGGACAAGAACACCCAGAGGAGGCATTAAGGCAAAGAGCAAGGGAGACAGTAATGGCACATACTGTGAAATGAGCAGAAAAGAAACCCTGCACCAGAATTAGAGCGAGGGCTGGAAAAGGCGGAAGGAAAGCAATAGTTCCTGGCAAGTGCAGAGAGAACACTTCAGCAGCTGCTGCTGGTGCTAAAATGTCACTTCTGATCTGGTGTGACAGTTAGAGTGGCTGAAATGTGTTAAAGAAACCCACGCTCCTGGGGGAAATCTAGCTCTTTAGAAACTAGTATGATATCCTCTCAATTTTTTATTAATAGGATCTGGTCCCAAACGATGTGATTTGTTTCTGTTTTTGCTAACCTGATGTAGTGTAAAGACATTACTAATGTCTGAACTGTAACTGACTCCGAGCTTCTGAACGGTCAGATGTGTCTATTCCTTCTGTGTCTTTCTGGGCAAACATAGAAGCTGTAAATCTCTTTTCCCTTTGAATAGGGAAGATTGTGGCTATAGAATTTTTCAAAGAAGGTAGGTCTTGGACATACTTAAAAATTGCCCCCTTTTGAATCTGGAAATAAGAAAAATAAAGGGATCTTCTGCACTTCTTCTAAAAAGTTGGCAAATTTTAACTGTGACATACAAGTTTTAGCATTTTGTAGTAGATATTTGAACTTCCCTTATGGCAAGACATGTATAGATTAATAAATCATGGTTTTGGAGCTGCCCGAGGTTTACAGTCTAAGAAGTGGTGTGGGTTATAAACAGCCAACTGTAGTAGGAAGAAGTGAAAACGAGGGGAGAGGGCAAAGAATGGATAAAGAAACTTCTGGGTTGAAAATAGCCAAACTTGAGTCACAACTGAAACCTCGAAGGTAAAGACTGTGCCTGATAGCATGTGCAGAATATTTATAAGTTCTTTTTGAGCTTCTGGAAGTGGGAGAGTAATCAGAACTCTTAAAGGTTTGCTCTAGGCAGGATAGGTACATGAACAATGCCAGCCTGGAAAGCTGAAGATTGGTGTCAAACAGTTTTAAATGAAAAAGAACTGGTTAAGGAAAAACACCCAGAAACATTACAAGAAAGATAATTTTTCCTCAAAAAAGTATTTATTTTTCTAGTAGATTAAAAAAAAAGAATTAAATTGGCAGTAAATTACTTTTGACTTTTAAGAAAATTAGAATAGTTTTATTTATTTATTCTTATTTTTTTAAGAGAGAGTCTCAAGCTGTCACCCTGGGTAGAGTGCTGTGGCGTCGCAACTCACAGCAAACTCCAACTCCTGGGCTCAAGAGATTCCCTTGCCTCAGCTTCCCAAGTAGCTGGGACTACAGGTGCCCCCCACGACGCCTTGGTTGTAGTTGTCATTGTTGTTTGGCAGGCCCAGGCTGGATTCAAACCCACCAGCTCAGGTGTACGTGGCTGGCGCCCTAGCTGCGGAGTTACTGGTGCCAAACCAAAAATTAGAATAATTTTCATTTTCTTAATCTGTGATGTGGAGATTCCTGTTTGAAATAACCAGAATTGTCAGTTTGGAATATTCAATGCACAGTACGGATGTATGGGGGTGGGGTATTTGAGTGGCCAGATTTCTGTCATCTTTGCAGGGATTTTAAGGCCACTAATCACTGAGTTGAATGTAGGCTCATTAGATATTTGAATTCTGTTCTTTGAGCTACCACCCTCAGTTATCTTTCAGCTTTTTAATTTAAAAACTCTAAAGAGTAGTTGGAGAAAACTAGAAGAGCTTGGTTCCAGCTGGCTGTGCAGTTTTTGAAACTTTTTAATCTGAATTTTGTGTTACTATATTTATCTGTTCTGAATTTATTTTAGAATAAAAATCTCACCTAGAAATAAATTGATAAGCCATAAGCCATATATTTGAGTAAACAGGTTTTACTATAGCTCCCCAGTTTCTTGCAAGCCAATCATTACTTTTAATATTTGGTGATGTTTTCATTGATATCTGATCTATGTCAGGGAAAATGCTTATATTTTAGGTGCCAAGCCACATTTCTTATATAAATATTAGAATAAAAAATGAGCTTAAGATGGCTATGAAAGCATCATAAGGATAGGCTTCCAAAAATCAGTATTTTTTTCAAGTTTTGAAAAGCAGAGAACTTAAGAAGAAAACAATTTTTTTAAAGTAGAAGGGAGTAGGAAGTGAAAATGAACTTTGAATGTAAGAGACCAGAGGGCCCATAAATACTCTAAAAATTCATAGGGAAAGAAATGATTCATCCATGCATTATTTAAGTGAAAACTCTCAGCAAACCTTTTATAGCCCTGAACATTTTTCGTACTCTTTGTCTAGAATCTAACTTCAACATGATCATGAAGTGTTATGGTAGAAACCTTCTACCCAGTTCTCAATTATCAAAAGGAACTTCTGATCGAATAAGTTGCTTTTAGCTGCTTGGTAAGCTATACACTCATTCGAGATGTTTTCCATGAACCAATTATAGAAATGGTTTAGATCTGCTGAGAAGGTGAGCAATAAGGAAGAACTAATCAGAAGGGTGTCGATGACAAGATTAGGTGTGGAATTGCTGGCCAAGGATGGGAACTGTCCAGCTGAAGCTATTTTTCTCTCCATTAGCTCTGTTTCCAGCTTCTCTCCTGAGCTATAATCATTTCTGTATTTCTCATTCATACTAGACTCTTCCCCAACTGAATTCTCTCTCCCAGGGTTGTCAGGTAGCCTGTGTTCAATAAAACACGAAGGTTTGTGATCCAGATTGATCTCAATCTTACGTCATAAAAATACCAGCTGCTTGTTACCAAACTCTTCTGTTGCTGACTCTGGACTAGGTGCTTCTATGCCATTTTCTCCTATTTACTCGTCTAGACAGCGCCCTGTGATGGTTGCTATGACTATCTCTGTTTTGCAGAGAAGGTAATGGAGGCTGAGAGGTATGTAACGCATCACGGTTATCAGTAACTCAAGCTGCCAAATTTTATGGTAGATCCTTAGTCCTTGTACCATTTGAATGCTAAGCAGTAAATGGCACAATTGAACACTGCCTACTTTTCAGAATTCCTTCCTTGTATTCCAGAATATCATTCAGTCCTGATTTTTTTTTTAATATGGAGGTTACTATGAAAGTTTTGAGGGAGACTGTGTTATGGTCCATTATTTCATTTCCAAGAAACACAGTCAGCAGCATCCTTTCTGATTCACCCATGCAAGTTCTCCCTTGCTTGACTTACGGGTGTTGCTGGGAGGGCTTCATTTGTTTCCATCTGTGTGGATCTTACACTTCTTCATCTTCATGTATCTCAACACTTTTATAATGACTCATGTACTACAGTGGTTGAATTTGCTCTCATCCCTTTTGGTGGCTCTTTCACTGATTTTCTTAGCCTTAGATTTTCATCTTCTCTTTCTCTCTTCACTTTTTCAGTTCCTAACCATATTTTTTTATTTTATATATATAAAAATGGCTGTCAGTAGAATTCATTATGTGTATGGAGTCAGCAAGGGAAGCAACTGAGAAATGATGTCCTATTTGTCTTTTAAAATATGCTTACATGTCCTTAGATGTCCTCTTTTCAGGAAAGTTCCATGGTTGAGAGATGCAGGTTATAACACTGCGTCGGTTCTGTGGCATTTACAAAGTTTTCAAGGATATCTCTGGTAAGGAAAGAGATTTCCTACTGACATGCTTTTCTTATAAATGTAGGCTTATCATGCTCAGAATTTTTCTTTACTTGTCCAGAGTTGAGAAGGAAGTTGAGAATACCTTGAACTCTCTGAGTAGCATTATAGTTTAGCTGCTGAGCTTTGCCATCAGGGCTAAGCTGAAATGAACTTCAGGAACTAGAAATAAGACTGAGAATAGAACTATTCTCAGAATAGTAGAATTTCATAAAATCCAGAGGGAATATAAAGCCTTCTCTTCAATAAGGGAGATATGGATTTATAGCAGGAAAAAGGCTAATAAGGGTTAATGTGTTAAGAAGCACAGACTAATGAACACATTTTTTAATAAGCACAGAAAAATCCAAAAAGTATTGCTTCTACAAAGCAGAAAAACAGAACTGTAATTGTAGTACAAGATTGAGGAGACAGATTCAAAATCTATTGTTTGTATTTCTTAAATTTTATTCTAATTGTTCAATGTGTACATTGAACAATGTACATGCATGTACAATGCATTTAAACTATTTATATCTTTAGTTATTTTAAACATTAGTGATTATTATTATAATTATTTACATTATTTTAATTCTACAGGTATAAATCCTTAATCACATTCTACTTGTTGTGATGGCCCTGGAGACCTATTGGGTGAATGAAATATAGTATCCGTGTTCTGGAGACTTGTGTCTAATGGATACAGGAAAAAGACAACTGTCATGTAGACATTGTAGAGAAAACTGCTCTCAGATGGGGAGTAAAGTAATCTTTGGGACACTTTATTGAGAGGTCCTATCATATTTGGGTGGCATTGAGTTGAGAAAAGGATATGTCAACATTCAGCAGAAAGCTATTGGGAATTACTCAGATGCAGAGCAGGGGTTAGCGTGGTCCAGCCAGAAGGAAGATCGTGTGTTGACAACAGCATGTAGGCATAACTCTGTCATAATCTGAGAGAGGTTACCAGGCTGTTGTGTAGAGAAATGGTATGAGGGTGGAAGAGCAAGGAGGGACAACTCATGAAAGGTCTGTCATTACCACGCTTCTTAGCTCAGGTTTCTCAGGTTGTTCAGTCCACGAGTTAGTCATGCTGTTACAGATGGATGTGAGCCTTCCTCTACCAGTAGTTCTGAACCTGTGGGTTGTGACCCACAGGAACTATAATGAAGGGCTGCAGCATTAGGGAGGTTGAGAACCACTGAATCTTATTAGGTTTCCTGCCAAGCAGGTGCTCACAATGGTCCAGACTCAGGCTTCATGTTACTTGACCTGTTTTTCAACTGGTTTAGCCATCAGGTCATTACATGAATGTGGACTCCTCCCTCCTTGGCCAAGTTGCCAAGATTGGCACTAGATTTTTGGGAGATTCCACCTACCATTCCTTCTCTCTCTTCTATTTAGTTACTTGTTCCTGTTTGTGATTTCTAGAGGCAGTGTTTTTTTCCACCTCTTCTTGAATAATAGACCCTAATGCCCCCATTAAACTCATAGCTAAAACCCAAAGCAAGTTAGTTTCTAATTTCTTCTCATCCTTGTAGTTGATGAAAGAAATACTACATTTTGTTCTTCTAGTACCACAAAGAATGAAGAAAAACCAAATCAGGTGTATTGCATATTGAAAAAAAGTTGGTCATACTTAAATAGCTCCAATTTTTAAGGAATTTCTGCTTTTTATAGAGGCAAGATGGAGGTCATTGTAGCATTTCTAGTAGAATACTACAATAAAATGTCTATTTTAGATATGAAATGTATAGAAAAATACAGTCAGCAAATCCATAGTTTCCTAGAGTGGTAAGAGCACAGATAAATTACAAACAAACATGAGAAATTTTCTAGGTGATAAAAAAAACCTCTAAAAGTTTTTAGGTGATAAAAACTTCTAAAACTGTGGTCATGGTTGCACAGCTCTACAAATTTAGTAAAATCCTTGAATTTCACATTTACAATAGTGACAGCATTGTTCATACCCAAACAAAGCTATCAAAATACTCTAATTACAGAACAGATGATCAATTCAAGTAGAGGTGGGGAGGCCAGTTAGGAAGCTAAGGTAATAATATAAGAGAAAGCATGCCTGCTTCTGTGACCGGAAGAGAATTTTAGGATTGGCTTATGCAGGAGTCATAATAAAGAGAAGTATACAGACTCCTGACACAAACATAAGAGTGGATAGTGGTGAAATGGATTACGATTCATTCAAATAAAGACAGAACATAGGTAGGAGGATGGTTTTGCAGGGCCAAGTTTAATGTTTGGTTTAGTTTGAAATGTCTGTGAAATGTCTGAGCTGAGCTGCCTTGAATGATATCCTACAGGTCTATAATTTAGGAACAAAATCTGGGTGGAGGATAAGGATTCAAGTGTCAGCAAATGTAAAGGGTAAACAAAGTTCTTTGAGAGGGTGAAATGAAGCCCATGAAAGAAGAAGAGGAGATGGAATTCTTCTCTGAACAAGTCCACAATATACAGGGAATACATAGAAAGCATAAAAGACAGGAAACAGAGGGCTTTATTAACTGAACACTTTCAACAAAACAGTCACTACACTATTCTAAGTTTTTTCATATATATAAACTCATTTAATTCTCGCAAAAGCCCAACGAAGTTAGTCCCATAATTATTATTATCCCAATTTTATAGGTAGGAAAAGACTCATCAACATTGGGCAAATTTCTAAGACCACAAATTTGGATTATTGCCCTTTAGGTAAAAATAATGAGTGATATCTTAAGAGACACAATACCATGGAGAATATTTGTGATTTCAGAAGCAAGATTTCAGCCATGGCTGATAGAGCCTTATTTTACCCCTAAAAATATCGTGGAAATTGTTGTTTTTAATTTTTAAAATTTCATGGAAATATAAATTGCCAATGGAAAATGTTCTGAAATACATCATTTCCCAATTGGCCCTTTCTTCTGGAATATAGCTGGTTATCATGGGATGGGTAAGGAAATGTGGAGGGGATCACGAACTACAAAAAATGGGCTGATGTGATATCTCTATCTCTGTTCGCTGCAATTATTTAATTGGCCGGAGAAAAGCACATCCATGTCTACGGTGGCAGGAGAAAGTGTAACAGTCCCTGAAGCCTGGATGTAGAGGGAAACCAGGTACCAGTGAACAATATAAGAACCACTATGCTGTCTTTAAAAAAATCTTCATATTGGGTGCCACTTGTGGCTCAAGCGCAGGGCGCCGGCTCCATATGCCAGAGGTGGTGGGTTCAAGCCCAGCCCTGGTCAAAACTGCCCAAAAAAAAAAAAAAAATTAAATTAAAAAAAAGAAAAAAAATCAAGAAAAAAAATCTTCATATTTAATTTTCCTTCTGTGTTTCCTATCTTTGCAAGTGCCACCATCATCTCTTGACTAGCTAAGCTGATGTCTAGAAACACACCTTTTTCTTTCCTGTTTCCATTTGTGAATTATCAAATGTCAAGCATCTACTTCTTTACCATGTCTTAAATATGTACCTCTTCACATCAGGTCTTCATCATCACTGGTCTGCACAATCTCCTAACTAGTATGTTTTTCCCCCTCTGGCCGTATCATGTCCTAATCTATTACCTACATTATTGATGATTTGGTCACACTTTAAGGATAATCTTATCTAGCTCTCTTGCTGAGACTCCTTTGTGGAATTCCCTTTTAACTGTTCATCATCATCATACCCTTGTTTATTTCTAATGTCTTACTGCTCTCCATACCTTGTCTCACATTAGTATTTGACTATATTAAAAAAATTGCTATTTGCAGAGGCTTTATTCTCTCCTGAGTTCCTAATATTTCAAATGGAATGTTGTTACTTTTGTTTGTTTTTTAACAACCACTTAATTGGGAGCTTATTAAATTCCAAATAACTAAATAATTCTCATTAAGTTCTTTTAATATCCCTGTGAGTGTTATTAGCATCCCTAGTTTATGGAGAAGAAAAGTGAGGTTCAATGAATAATTATGGATCTTATTTTTAAAGTGTGAACCTAGTTAAAACAGTATCTAGGAAAGAAAGCTACTACTGATTGTTAAAGCTAGGGTGTTAAACCATTTGTCCTGCTAGACCACTTTATGTTGTTTCTTAATCTAAAAATGTCCCTAACCCTTCTCTACCTCCTAACTCCTTGCTCATAAAGTCTGAGTTTGGTGCTCCTAATTTGAGTTTCCATTAACAGGCAGTAAAAATTACTACCTTCTCTCTTCCTATAAAGTGTTATAATGGGCTGTTTTACTTAGCTCTCATACTAACTAGATTTGTACATTTTTAAGCTTGGTAATATATACAATCATACATTGCTCAATAACGGGGATATATTCTGAGACATGTGTCCTTAGATGATTTTGTTGTGTGTACATGATGGAGGGTACTTACCTAAACTTAGGTGGTAGAGCTTGTGCACACCCAGGCTGGATGGCATATAGCCTATGGCACCCACAATGGTTAAGTATTTGTGTATGTAAACATAGAAAAGGTATTGTAAAAATACAATATAAAATATAACAAATGGTATAGGGCACTTACTGAAAGTTGCTCTGGGTGAGTCAGTGAGTGAGTGGCAAGTACAGTTTAAGGCCTAGAACATTAAGTACAATACAGTAGACTTTATAAACACTATACAGTTAAGAGGCACTAAACTTATAGAAAAATTTTTCTTTTTTCCCTAATAATTAACCATAGCTTACTGTAACTTTTTTCCTTTATAAACTTTAGAAGTTTCTTTTTTTCTTTTTTAACTTTTTGACTCTTTTGCAATAATACTTGGCTTAAAAGACAAGCATATTGTACAACTGTACAAAAAAATTTTCTTTCTTTATATCCTTATATTCTATAAGTTTTCTTTAATTTTAAAAATATTTATTTATTTTTTTTTACTTTTCAAACTTTTTGGATAAAAACTTAGACATACATGTTAGCCTAGGCCTACTCAGGGTCAGGATCATCCAGAATGCTGTCTTTCACTTCCACTTCTTGTCCCACTGGAAGGTCTTCAGGGGCCCACCGATAGAGCTGTCATCTTCTATAACAATGCCTGCTGGAATCCCTCCTGGAGGACCTGCCTGAGGCTGCTTTACAGTTAGCTTTTTTTCGAAGTAGAAAGAGCATACTCTAAAATAATGACAAAAAGTATAGTATAAAAACATATAAATCAGTAACATAGTTACATACTGTCATTATCAAGTGTTACATAATGTAGAGGACATAATTGGGTGTGCTATGCTTTAATAGACCTTCAAGTGCAGAGCGGTCAGTTTGCTTACACCAGCATCACCACACACGTGAGAGTAATGTCTCATGCTTTGACATCAGGGCAGCTTTGACGTCATTAGTCCATAGAATTCCATTCCATTATAATCTTTATAATCATTATAATGGGACCACAGTCACATATGGAGTCCATTGCTAACTGAAATGTCATGTTATATGGTGTGTGACTGCATTTGAGTTTTTTTCTTTAGTATTTAGTAACATTTCTGGAGCATAGCAATCACTCAATAAATGTTTGTGGGAAGAAGAGAGAAAGTTTTATTATTTTTTTTCCAAATCTTTTTCAATCTATTTCGTTAAAAGATCCTGAAAATGTGTCACATTTGAGGATATTTCCAGAATGCTGGTTCTTTAGGTACATGGAGTATTAAATGTTTATGCAGCAAAATCTGTTGACCTTTCATTTGTGCTTCCTTCCATTGCTTTTCATCTTCCTTCCACTCTGTGATTAATACAGGTTCATCAAGTGTATTTCTTCTAGTTCTTTTAAAGAATCTAATTACATATATAAGTACACACACACACACATATGTGCACACACATATGCATACGCTGGATATATACATTATAGATACGCATATACACTATAGAGATACATAAATGCACGTGCACCTGTACACGTATGTTTCTATGCATATGCATACATACGAAGTGTATAATATATACACACACACTCTGTATGTATGCATATGTGTGTATGTGTATATCATACACTATTGAGTCCATCTGATATTTATTATCACAGTGATTCCAAAATATCTCAATATCATTTACTAAATAATTCTTCCTAATTTTTGATGCTTTTGTAATTACATAAATTTCTTTATATGATTTCTTAATTATTAATTCTTTTATAGTTCTCTATTATTTATTTTTTGAAGTAAGATCACACTTTTAAAATAAGATCCATTGTTTTGTGTTTATGTATAAGATAGTTACTTTTATGGTTTTAAGAGTAAGGCATGCTATTTGAAGAAAACAGGGAAAAACTAAAACTGAAAAGAAAGTTAACAATCTCATTATTATTTTGTTCTATCAATATGTATTTATATTATTCATGTACATATAGACTCAGGTGCACATATATGCATGATTCTGTATTTTTCTCTATCCATGATAAAGTGATGTATAGACATATATATAAATGTGAACATGTGTGCAGTTTCTAAGAAATTGTTTTATTGACTCTTCATTTCAAAATTAAACCAATGGTCCCAAAGCTGAGAATAAATGGAAGCTCATGAGTCCCCCTTTTTTTGGAGACAGAGTCTCACTTTTTCATCCTTGGTAGAGTACCACGATGTCATAGCTCATGGCAACCTCAAACTCTTGGGCTCAAGTGATTCTCTTGCCTTCCCAGCCCCTCGAATAGCTGGGACTATAGGCACCCACCACAACGCCTGGCTATTTTTTAGAGACGAGGTCTCTCTGTGGCTCTGATTATTCTCGAACCTCTGAACTCAGACAATCCACCCACCTTGGCCTCCCAAGAGGTCCCATATTTTAAGTATAAGTGCTGAACCATTTATGCAGGGATGGGAAGGTAAAGTTGCCTACAATACTGCTGGCACTGATTGTAGGATATTTATTATCTTAGAAACCTGGAGAAAATGTTCTTTAATCTGGAGGTTATTCTCACTCCAGGTCAAGTAAGAGAAAGGTTGAGAAGTTAGCAAGGTGAGAAGATTGTTTAGCAGTTAGTTGTTAACCATATCCTGTAAATTTCTTATCTCCAGGATTATGGGCAAAGGAAGTTGGGTTCCTCCTCACCTCAAGTCACATGATGAGCTCTTTAAGTGATCCATGGAAGGATTTACCACTGGGCTGTAAGAGTTTGAGGAACACAGGAACTGGCATTGTATCCATACAAACAAAGTGTACAGATAAGGGGCCATGAGCAGAGCTTCCCCCTTCCTGAGGTTAGTTGTATTGAAAGAAACCTGCACTTCTGTCAATGGCAGAGTGAAGGTAGTAAAGTATGGGTTCTCTGACAAGATGTGAACTTGAGAGAAGAGAAAGGTCCTTGACTAATGGATACATTTCCTGAAGTAGAGGAGCTGAGGGTGATATTTATACATGGTTATCTTTAGTCAAGGAAGCTTCAGTGTGGTTCCAAATGAAATGGTTTCCAAGTAATCTGCAGAAGTATCCCATGAATGAAATGGTCTATTTTTGACTCCTGCCATACCCAAAGTACAAAGATAGCAGTAACCCAAGGATGTATATTTTTTCTCCTTATTCCTTTTTTACCCTAGGGTAAAGAAGTCAAAAAGAAAAGTTAGGAGCAGAGGAAGGAGAGGGAGAGACATGATAATTAAGAAGTCAAACATACTTAATTCTTTGCTAGAACAACAGTTGAAAATCAATAATAGTTGAAAAACAACTGGGATTCAGATGGGCTTAAGCTACTGCAAGAAGCAGCCCTGGATTAAGAAGGATTCAGAGCTTAGTTATTATACTACACTGAGCTGGAGTCAAGTGGTTGTTAACACAAGCATGGACTTTCATGAAATACTTATTCACTAAAACTATGGGATTTCCCCAGTATTTTACGCAGGGTTAGAACAACCAGTAGTTCATAGAAATTTTAAGGGATATGTATTGACAAGCAAGAATCAGGTTGGCTACTGTTTATACCCTATTGAGTCCAACTTGCTCAATAAGTTGTTTACAGTATGTGTGTGTGTTCCACGTTGTATATCCATGTATTTACATGTGCAGATCTATGTATAAGAATGTATCTGTGTGTGCACATGACATGCTATTACTGATATTCATCCTTTTGGATGTCAAGTTTTCTTTAATATTCAACTAAAATCAGGTAGTCCTCCATTTCATATACTTTTTGGTAGTCCAACGCCCTGCTCCATCATTTCCAAAAATTTATGTTGGAGCTTTGTGCTTTCTCCTTTTCTCTAACTCTTCGCTCTCCTTGTTTAGTTTTTAGCGAACCTGGGACATCTCAGTGCAGGCATTCTAACTGTCAGGTCTCCTTGGTTTGTAGTGTCCCAAGTTATCAATAAAATATGTTCTTTGATTTTTCAAGGAAACACTAACCATGCACTGGGGCTGAAGAATTTACTGAAGGTCTGGTGACAATAGCTAGAAAACAGGAAGTGAAATTTCTAAGCCCAATACCTAAGGACTCACCTCTGACCCTCAAACCCCTCCAAGTTTTTTCATCTCATAAAATCAATGCCTTCTTATCCAGAGTTAATGCACATTGATTGTTACTTCAATAATGATAAATTTAATGCATTAAAAATGTTCATTCTTACAGCTCAGCTCTATAGTTTTAATCTTGGAAAGCCTTTCTTGTCTTAAAATCAGATCTACTTATTTATTCTAATAAATCTTTGTTTAGCTTATTAAACTTTTTTAATCCATGAGGAATTATTTTGTATATGGTATGGGTTATTGTAGTGATGAGGTGAGGATCAAATTTTAGTTTTTACACCTGGTTAGTATATTTTCCTAATATCATGTATCAACTATTTGTTCTGTAGGTAGTTTATCAACTTTCTAATCTGTCTTTGACTTATTTAACTTATTTTATACTAATATCAGTTACTTACAATGTAGAATTTTCTAGTATTCCTGGTATTGATATACATATATATCTCTTGTAATTGTTCTTGTTTAGTAATTATGTAGGTTTAAGTTCCGTATTCTTTCAAATGAGATTTTAAAGCACTTCATTAACTTCTAAAAAATATCTGGTGAGGTCTTGGCACCCATGGTTCAGTGGTTAGGGTGCTGGCTACATACACTTAGGTTGGCGGGTTTGAACCCAGTCTGGGCTTGCTAAACAACAATGACAACTGCAATAAAAAAAAATAGCTGGGCATTGTGATGGGCATCTGTAGTCCCAGCTACTTGGGCGGCTGAGGTAAGAGAATCACTTAAGCCCAAGAGCTGAAGGTTGCTGTGAGCTGTGACGCCATGGCACTCTACTGAGGGAAACATAGTGAAACTCTGTCTCAAAAGTAAATAAATAAATAAAAAATCTGGTGAGGATTTTGATTGAAAATGATATTAAACATATTAATTCGGGAAAATTTGAATTTTTATGATATTTGGTTTTCCCATGGCCTAATATTCCATTTAGCTGAATCTTCTCATTAAAGTCATGTATGTCTTTCTAACAATTTCTGCTGTGGTTCTGACGTTTCTTCAAGCTCAGACTGGAGGTAACAGATCCCTTCCTTGAGTGTTAGGAACACTCAGTGATACGATCTCCTCTGTGGTATGGTCTTTTATCTTTTATCTGAGTAAAACCAGAGATTACCTCTTTTAACAAGATGAATGTTTTAGCCAAGTGTCTCACCCAACAAACATCTGTTGATTATTATATTTTACATACTGCTTTAAATGCTGCATATCCCCCAGTAACAAAAGACCTTGGTAAATAGTTTGCTACTCATTTGAATGCTTACATTCTAGTGGGAGTAAAGCATTTAGGTAAACGATTAGGTCCAAGTTAGAGCATAACAAAGCCTACAGGGAAAAAAAAGACTATGAGGTGAGTAGAATAGTTTTTAAAGGACGTCAAAGTAAGCCTGACTGAGAAGATGACATTTTTTTCAAGGCTTTATGACATATGACGGGCTATGTAGAGCATGGGTGCAAAGTGTTGCATGCAGAGGAATAAGATGGTACAAATCCTCAGGCAGTATCCTGAAAATTTAGCCAGAGTGGCTGAAAAATGGTGACCTCAGGAGATAAAAGAGGATGAGATTTGAGAGTAAACAGCAGAGGCACATTGGGAACTCCTTGTAGATTATTGTTTCAACAATTTAGTGAAGGAATGAGATAAACTGACTTACATTTTAAAGGACTTATCCGGCTTTTGTGTTGCTGTTAGATGGCAAAGGAGCGAGGATAGAAACAGGGAGACTAGTTAGAAGGACATTGCCATACCTGATACTGCCATGTCCTGGGAGGATAACAAATGAGCAAATAAGAAATGGTTATTTCTGGATCTACTTTGAGTGCAAAGCCAAAAGTATTGTTTTCTGGTTTGTGCTTTTCTCTCTTTACTTTCAATGAAGAATCTTCATTTCATAACTTCTTTACCACTCACCAAAACAATTTGGCTTACTTCTATCTGCGTTCCCTTATTAACAGAATTTTTTTTCCTTGAACTTTAAATAGAAACCATTTTCTTTGGAAAATGTTGAAAATTTAATCTAGAGTTAGATAGCTATGGTAGAAAAACAACAGCAAGGACAACAAAAAGTTATTTGGAAATTAGGAGCACATGGCTAATAGTGTCCTGGCTCTGTTACTATTTGCCATGTGATCTGGGATAATTTTAATGTTCTTGCCCATAAAGTGGGTTAGAGTAAATTATTTGATCAGCGCTATTTCTTCCAGATTAAATATTCTAACAATCTATGATTCTATATTCATATATTGGCCAGTAAAGAGTTGAAAATAATGGATGGCACCTGTGGCTCAAGGAGTAGGGTGCTGGCTCCATATATTAGGGGTGGTAGATTCAAGCCCAGCCCTGGCCGAAACTGCAAAAAAAAAAAAAAAGAGTTGAACATAATTAAAGATCTTCTCTTAAGTTTCCTCAAATAGCAGGCTGCTTTTCTATAGCTAAAGAATTTTAAAAAGAAGAAAAAGTAAGGATCCTCAAATGATCTTGTGGTATTTTTGCAGTCTGGTGGTCTTCCTGTTGACATGCTCTATAAATTTCTCTGTCCTCGGCACCCAAAGAGAAGCCCTTGTCCGTAACACTTGATTTAATGGGGCTTATTTTCTCTTCTTCATCCTGCATACAGTAGAAACTTGGCGCCTGTTTTCATCTTTTCTTACCTTCTCTGGGAGGAATTTTTCAGGAATTGTCTTCTACAAAACCTCCGCCAGGCATGGTGGCAGGCTTATAGTCTTAGCTATTTGGGAAGCTGATGTGGGAGGATCACTTGAACCCACAGGTTTGAGATTATGAGCCAAGATTGCACCACTGCACTCCAGTTGGGGCAAAAGAGAAGAGATCTCATCTCTAAAAAAATAAAAGAATTGCTACTTATTTTATTCCTGCGTTTCACAAACCTACATGGCTGTGGTGTGCCACTCCATATGCACATGGCAGAACCCACTAGCTCATGTATTTATTTGATGTTAAAGTTTCCCTTTGTTTGTCACTGTTGAGATGCCTCTCCACGGCTACCCACTCTGTCCCTGTGTTGTCCCCACTGGGACTCATTCTGAACATCTCATCCCTGTTCCGTCTAAGACCACACGTTGTTTCTGATTCTGTGCAGTAGTACACACTATTCCTTCCTGAAATTAACTCGATTTGTTTTCAAACAAATATGACAATATCGTTTCCCCCATCTCAAGGGGTTACATTTGTGACTCTGTTTGCCATTGAGAGATGAGAATTTAGATACTAAAGGGCAGTGGAATGAGAGACAGAAAATAGCTTTTTATTGCAAATGGAAAGAAATTTACCCCCATTTAGCTAAAAGCACAAGACCTTTTTAATCAAACATTTGACATCATGACCAGGCTGGGGGGAAAAGCATACCTGTTCAGTTATAATTGGTTACGTCCACAGAAGTGGATTTCTCATTGTCTGGGCAGCTACAAGAAATATGGTTCATAAAAACACACGCCAGCCTGACTGAAGCTGTTCTCTAAAGCCCCGCCAGAAACTACTCTGCAAAACTGTTATTTCCTATTATGGAAACTAAATCATGAATTTTGGTTAAAAGGTAATCAGTCTTTGGGGGCGTGGTCCTGCAGAGGTAAGCATTAATTCCTTCTGATTGGCAACACAGGCTTTTCAGGGAATGGTTCAAAATGAGGACCCTTTTGAGAGCCACATACAGAATCCAAAACATTGACTCTCAGAATTTTCCTAACATCAGATTATTGGTAAATATATTGCAGGTTTTCAAAGCTGTGTCTTTCCCAGCAACTGTAGTAACATACCAGAGTGGTTTCATGTACTTCAACTTCATTGATTGATGTAACACAGTCCTGTGAGGCAGGTATGATTATCACCACTTCATAGCTGAGAACACTTGCCCCAGGCTGCCTTGTCTGCTGACAGCAGAGCCCAGGTACTTCTCGTGGTCCCATGAGGGGAAGGTGGTAACAGAGAGTCTTCTTCAACTTTTCTCCTCTTTTCTTCCTTCTATGGAGCCACATTTATGTTTCTATTACTGACAAAGCGATAGCACCTTCCCCACAGGGTGGTTGTAAAGAAATAACACGTGTCAAAATATATATATCAAAAAGGAATTAATTCAGTCATACTTAAAAGAGAACTTGACTTTAGTAGTTTTATATGCAAATTTCATGATTTTAAATAAAGATGTTTCTGCTAAGTGAAAGGTTTGTGCTTACGTATATCAATAACAATGTAGAAGCATCCCACTTTTTTTTTTTTCCACAAAAGTGGTGTTCTTGGCACACTATTGAAGAGATGTCTTTTATATCAGTTTTCTCGTTGGTTCTGTAGTTCATGTGCTCATCAGGTGAACCAACACCAGCCACACTTGAATGTGCTTGGATTGCATGTTGGCATTGCAGTCAACTTATTGTTATTAACTTTGCAAAATCAAAGTCTCTCGAAAGCGCTCTATTTTCCTCTGAGCAGACTTAGGTTTCTGAATATTCCTTACTTCACTCAGGAGAATTTTCCTATTTGGACCAAGTAGACCAAGTAATTAAGTGATCTTGACCACCACCCTAGAATTCTTTTACATTTTATTTTTGCTTTTGATCTTTTGTTGAGTGATAATAGTGTTTATTTACACGCTTTCTCTCCTTTGTTAGACCTGGGATATTCTGTACAACAAATGCTGTGCTGTGAACCCTCCTCAAAGGATGCTTAGTAATCTGAGCCTACTGTTGGGCAAGACAACACATTTTCACAGCACTTGAAAAATCACCCAGTGAAAACATTTGAATTATATACAGAATTCATCCAGTTTCAGTGCAAAACTAAAGAGCCCTACGACTTATTTCTAAGCTTCGTGGTACTTACACTCCACTGTTTATCAAATGACTTACCATTTGGTTGGAATATGTAGATATAGGAAAACATAATAAGTGCATAAAACAAACAAAAAAGACAACTGTTAACTAGGACAGAGCTATTATAGGGAATTTAAAGGGCCCAGATTTCTTTTTTTGTTTTTTTGATAACTAAAATGAGAAGTCACCAGAAGGTTTGGAATAGAGTTGTGACATGCTGTGATTCATGCTTTAAAAGAATTATTATGGCTCTAAGAGGGTCATAAATGATTAACATCTGTAATTTTTAGGACATTGAAGCTTTGTTCCAAAAGTATGATCTAGATTTGCTATTTTTTTATTTTGAAATTTATTTATTTGAAAATACTTTTGCAGCATCAAATTAAATGAAGTCAATTTTATTTCTCTAGTATTTTGTCATGTTCCTGGAAAGTGGGCTGAGGTTAGTGAGGGCTACATAAAGTAGCCTCTTCTGAGCAGAATTTATAAAATATAAAGACATATTAACTCTTCTGTGATGAAAGAGAGAGTCTATTATTTGATCATTTTGTGTGACTTTTTAAAAAAGATATGGGGCCAAAATGTTAAATAGCTTGTTTCCAAACAGAAAGTTACGATTTGGGAATATTGTGTTACCTTGTTATTGTCAGTAAATGATTACTCCTGTAAATGATTACTCTCAAAAATTCAGGTAATTTAGAATAAGGCAATAATTATGAATATCATTCATTTGTTTAATAAAAATTAAAAATGGCAAAGAAAGCATTGTGTTTTTTTTTTTCTTATGGGATAGGGAACTTCCTTTGTATTAGTCTCCCAATCTTTCATTATTGAATGATAGCAAACTGAGGAATAAATCGGGAATTGTCACTGGCAGGTTTGACCTCAGGCTCTGAACCTGATTATTGGGAGGCAATTCTCCATGAATGAATGCTTTCATATTACCACATGGTCCAACTTTTTTGAAGAAAGTCCATTGGTGACCTTGGTTAAAGTGTGGTGAAATAGCACACATGTCTTGGAAGATTGAGATAGTATATTGCTTAAGAGAGATTTAGAGGCTTGTCTCTCTTGTAGACATTTGCTCACATCTAAGAATTAAGAACACTCCTTTGCCAGAGGGAAGGATGGGTCCACCAGGCAAAGCTTTGGGTTTCCTCGTTTTGAGTCTGTGGTGCTGTCCCTCTGTATGTAGGGGGTAACATTGGGCAGTCTTAACCTCCCCAGAGCTAAGATGCTCTGTGACTGTCTGTTTTCTGATTAGAGACTTTGTGTTTACTCTCAGGTCAACATTTGTCTATTATCGATCACCCTACCCTTCCCAACTACCTATCTGCTGACTTATCACTGCATCAGGCAAAGTCCGTAGCTTATAAGTAGTATTTATATTCAGACCCACCACAGTTTTAGACTTAATGATGTTTTCCCTTCATGAACCTCATGCCGTGTTGATGTTTGTACTGATGAGGAGCAAGTCTCATTTTATGGTATTAGATCTCGAAATATTCTGTATATCATTTGTTCTTTAGATACATTCAAAAAGATCCCAGAAACAATAAATGTACACGTATAGAGTTCTTTATACACATGTACATATGCGTATACTGGCAGGACTGTTGAGAAGATGAAAGTATTTCCTAGAGATGGCAGTGGGTTTGAATTTCCTTGAAACATATCAAGTTTAAGGTGATATCATACCGCGAACATGGTAACTTGGGTATAGCAGGGTGTCCCTTTAGAGCAGACTGCATTCATGCTGGCAGATTTAGTGAATTAGAGATCTCTGAGGCCTTTTTTTTTTTTTTTTACGTTAGTAGATATGCAAGGCTTTTGTTTTCCAGTTAAAGAAAAAAGGTGGTGTGCTCGTGGGTTTGTGTGTACGAATGTGTGTGCATGTTTGTGAACATGCATGGAAGGATGCTGGAAAGAGGTAAATTAAAAAAGAAGATTGGGGGGATTTAGAATATGCAAAAAATATCTGGTATCTTATTTGCCACACTCAGTATCACAGCCTCAGGATGATCCAATGTTAAAAAAATTGCTGCCAGTTCTTTAACAAATGCCCTAGTGATAGGGTTGGTCCTAGGGAGCCTGGGAAGTCACTTCAAATACAGATAAGTGCTGCGAAGGGGACTTTTTAAAGGAGATTCTCACCTGGTAAAATAGTTGTGATGGTCTGAGACTAGGGCATTTTTTGTGAAGCTCCAAACCCACCTGTTTGGTGGCTGCAAGTTTGGAAGGTTTCCACGACTACTTTGATTGTAAGGTTGCTGATTGTCAAGATTTTCAAGGAACTAGAGGAGCGGAGTAGATATAGGGCAAATAAAAACACTACAAAGCTCTCTGTTCTTATTAGGATTCTGTCATTCTCAAATAAAGTCTTCAGAGATTGTTGCAAATCTTTAACTAATTTCTAGAGTTTGAAAAAGTTGACTGTGTGAATTTTTGCTAGTGTTCACTGCTTTTATGCAGGAATGTGTTTCCAGAGGTCCTAAGCCAGTCATTCCTAACTGTTGATCTCAGAAAAATTAGTTAATGTCTCCTTTGCTTAATTTTTTCATTCATAAAATAGGGATACTACCATGCCTCAGAGAATTGTTATGAAGATCAAGCAAGCCCATTCAGGAAAAGCACTTGGAATGGTACCTGGCACATGATGAACATCCGATAATCATGGGCCATCAGTACCAACTAGATTCATTTTAAATATATAAATTCAGATATTAGCAAAGCCACCTTTTATTTTTTCCCTAAACTTTGTTTTCATATTTACCATATCAGTCGCATGTTATTTATTTATTTTTTTGAATTGGTTTATCTGGGTAGAAAGGTTTATAGATTTTATTCCAGAATGTTTCAGACAATAGCAGTTGATAATGTTTTACATTCCATTACACTGACTATTCCCTAAAGCTTTTTTGGAACAATAACAGATGGCCAAACTGTTGAAGATATCATGATTCTACTTACTGTTCAAATGTGTAGGCTGAAAACTGTACTATAAGAGGGTAATCCTGGCTTTTGTTATTTCAGAAAAATAAGCATGAAGCATGCTACATTGATTTATGCACTTTTCCCCAATCTGGTTTATAAAATTGCACTTTTTGAGAGGATTGTCTCAGGGTGCCTACAAAAAATATAAAATATTTTATTGCACACTGAGAGCTATCCAAGTCATTAACGTTTTTATGAAATATTTAACTTTTTAATGACAAATAAAGCTGTTTTTTCAAGAGATCTGCTAAGAGAGAGTGCATGTTAGAAGGCGGACATGTTCACTCCCTTAAAAATCAGCAACCTTGAGCCCGTCAGTAAAAGTAAATGTGAATTATATGAATGGGTTTAGTATACAATCGTAATGGCTAATTCAGAATATTTGACAATGATTATTAGTTTCAAAGATAAGTATTTGTTTGTGCCCTATATTCTGAATAATATTAATATCACTAAATATTAAGCATACTACACATATAATGATGCAATTCATTAATGGTATTCATTTTTTTTTTTTACTTTATTATATTTATTTATTTATTATTTTTGCTGTGAATTTTTTCTTTTTTATTGTTTGGGATTCATTGGGAGTACAAAGAATTACATTACACTAATTGCATTTGTTAAAGTCCCTCTAATACTTAGTTCCTGCCCCCAGAAGTGTGCCATACACTGGTGACCACCACCCCTCTTCCTCCTCCCCTCTCCCTCATTTCTCTACCCCCTTACCCCCACCATGTATTAGCTCATCTACTGCATTCATATTAATTAGAATTGGGTACACTGGATTCTTGCTTCTCCATTCTTCTGATGCTTTACTGAGAAGAATGTGTTCTACCTCCATTCAAGTTAATACAAAAGATATAAAGTCTCCATCTTTTTTAATGGCGGATAGTATACCATGGTATACATATACCATATCTTGTTAATCCATTCCTGGTTTGGTGGGCATTTAGGCTGTTTCCACATCTTGGTGTTTGTAAATTGAGCTGCAATGAACAGTCTAGTGCAAATTTCATTATGACAAAAGGATTTTTTTTTCTTCAGGGTAGATGCCCAGTAATGGGATTGCAGGATCAAATGGGAAGTCGAGTTTGAGTTTTTTGCAGGTTTTCACTACTTCTTTTCAAAATGGTTGTATTAGTTTTCAGTCCCACCAGCAGTGTAAAAGTGTTACCTTCTTTCCACATCCACACTAGCATCTGCAGTTTTGAGACTGATATGGGCCCATTCTCACTGGGGTTAGGTAATATCTCAGGGTACTTTTGAGTTGCATTTCTCTGGTGATTAGGGATGATGAGCATTTTTTTGTGTGTCTGTTAGCCATTCATCTGTCTTCTTTAGAGAAGCTTCTATTCATGTCTCTTGCCCATGTCTTCTTTAGAGAAGGTTCTATCCTTGTCTTTTGATACATGGTATTGTTGGGTCTTTTTTTGTTGTTGTTGACTAATTTGAGTTATCTGTAGATCCTAGTTATAAAGTTTTTGTCCAATTCATAATATACAAATATCTTTTTCCATTCTCAAGGTTGTCTATTTGCTTTGGTTATTGTTTCCTTAGCTGTACAGAAGCTTTTCAGTTTAATTAAGTCCCAATTGTTTATTTTTGTTGTTGTTACAATTGCCATGGAAGTCGTCATCAAATCTTTCCCCAAGCTGATAACTTCAAGTGTTTTCCCCATACTTTCTTCAAGGATTTTGGTTGTTTCATGCCTTAGGTTTAAATCTTTTATCTGTCTTGAATAAATTTTTGTAAGTGGTGAGAGGTGTATGTTCTTTTGCATGTGATTATCCAGTTCTCCCCGCACCATTTATTAAGTAGGAATTCCTTTCCCCAGTGTATGTTCTTGTTTGGCTTATCAAAGATCAAGTGGCTATAAGAGGTTAGTTTCATCTCATGGTTTTTTATTCGGTTCCAAATGTCACTGTCTCTGTTTTGATGAGACAATCCCATGCTGTTTTGATCACCATGGCCTTGGAATATAGTCTGGTAGGGTGATACCCCCAGCTTTGTTTTTTATTACTAAGAATTGCTTTGGCTATGTGGGTTTTTCTGGTTCCATACAAAATGAAGAATTATTTTTTCCAAATCTTGAAAGTATGATGATGGTATTTTAATGGAGATTCATTGAATCTATAGATTGCTTTGGGAAGTATAGACATTTTGACAATGTTGATTCTTCTCATCTAGAAGCATGGTATGTTCTTCAATTTGTTAATATCTTCTGCTATTTCTTTTCTTAGGGTTTCATAATTTGCTTTGTAGTGGTCCTTCACCTCTTTTGTTAGGTATATTCCTAGATATTTCTCTTTTTTTTGAGACTACTGTGAAGGAAATTGTGTCACTAATTAGCTTCTTATCTAGGCTATTAGTGGCATATACAAAGGTTACTGATTCATGGACCTTGATTTTATATCCTGAGATATTGCTGTATTTTTTGATCACTTCTAGGAGTCTTGTAGTTGAGTCTTTGGGGTTCTCTAAGTATAAGATTATATTGTAAAGAGAGAGGGTTGGACCCTCTCTGCTCCCATTTGGATGTTCTTTTTTTCTTTCTCTTGCCTGATTTTATTGGTAAGAACTTCCAGCACTATGCTAAATAGTAGTGGTGATAGAAGACAACCTTATCCGGTTCCAGATATAAGTGGGCAAGATTTCAGTTTACTCCATTCAGTATAATATTAGCTGTAGGTTTATCATAGATGGTTTCCATAAGTTTAAGAAATGTGCCACCTATGCCTATATTCTTAAGTGTTCTAATTAGAAAAGGATGCTAAATTTTATTGAATGCTTTTTCTGAGTCTTTTGAGAGAATCATATGGTCTTTGTTTTGCTTCTGTTGATATGGTGAATTACATTTATGGACTTGCATATATTAAACCAGCCTTGCATCTCTGGAGTGAAACCTATTTGATCTTGATGAATGATTTTTTAATGTGTAGCTGTAATCTATGGGCTAGAATTTTATTGAAAAATTGTGCATATATATTCATTAGTGAAATTGGTCTGATGTTCTTTTTAGTTGGGTCTTTTCCTGGTTTTGGTATCAGGACGATGTTTGCTTCACAGAATGTTTGGGGAAGGTTCCTTCCTTCTCAATTTTTTGTAATATTTTCTGCGGTATAGGTAAGCTGTTCTATGAGGTTTGATAGAATCTGTTGTGAAGCCATCAAGACCAGGGTTTTTCTTGGAGGGAGGGAAAGGGAGTTTTTTTTTTTATTATTTCTTTGATCTCAGTTCTTGAAATTGGTCTGTTCAAGAGATCTATTTCTTCTTGGTTAAATCTAGGGAGAGGGTATAACTCCAGATATTGATCCATTTCCTCCATATTGTCAAATTTCTGGGCATAGCAATTCTTGTAGTACTCAGAGATGTTCTTTTGTATCTCTGTGGCATCTGTGTTTTTCCCTTTATCATTTCTGATTGGGAAATTTTACTTTTCTGTTTCTGGTTAATCTGACAAAGGTTTATTGATTTTATTTATTTTTTTAAAAAACCAACTTTTTTGATAAATTTTCTGAATGATCCTTTTGTTTTTACTTTCATTAATCTGTGATTTAAATTTTGTTATTTATTTTTTTCTACTGGGTTTGGGATTAGATTGTTTTTTTCTTTTTCCAGTTCTATAAGATGGTTCATGAGTTTGTTGATGTGCTCTCTTTCTGGTTTTCAAATGTAGCTGTCTAATGCACTAAATTTTCCTCTTATGACTACTTTTGCTGTATCCCATAGATTTGGGTAACTTGTATCTTCATTATTGTTATGCTTGAGGAATTTAATGATTTCTTCTTTTATCTCTTCCTGAACCCAACTATCACTCAGAATAAGATTTTTAAATTTCCATGTCTTTGTGTGGGGATGAATATTTTTTTTGGAGTTGAGTTTCACCTTTCTTGCCTTGTGGTCTGAGAATATACAAGATATAATTTCTGTTCTTTTAATTTTGCTGAAATTTGATTTGTATACTAGGATGTAGTCTATTTTAGAGTGTATAATATGGGCTAATGAGAAAAATGTATATTCTTCAGCTTTGGGTTGTGTGTTCCATATATGTCTGTTAGTCCATTTGTTGTAGGATCATGTTTAATTCCTTTGTATCTTTGTTTAGTATCTGTTTAGAGGATCTGTGCAGTTCTGTCAGAGGGGTGATAATGTCCCTGGCTTTTATAGTATTATGGGATATCATATTGCTCAGACCCATCAAGGTCTGTTTCATAAATCTGGAAACATTTATATTTAACATTGAAATGCCTTCTTGTTTTATCATGCCTTTGATTACTATAAAGTGTTCATCTTTGTCTTTCTTAACTTAAGTTGCTTTAAATCCGCTTGTATCTGAAAATAAGGTTGCAGATTCTCCTTTCTTCTGATTTCCATTTGCTTGAAATACATCCCCTAACCCTACATCTTGATTTGTCCTACAAGACTAGATGTGTTTCTTGGAGACAACATATGTATGGCTTGTGCTTTTTTATCCAGTCAGCCTGTGCCTCTTCGGTGTTGAATTCAATTAAAGAGAATTGATAAGTGTGGTGGAGTTCTATTCATCTTATTTTGTGAAAGTCTGTTGTGTAGTTGTATCCTGTGCATCATTGTAGAAGCTAAGTTTTGACCTTTACCTTCTGGGTATTTAGTTTGCTGGTGGTCCATTATGATGGTCAATGTTGAGAATAGGTTTAGCAATTTCCTGTAGAGATGGTCTCATTGTGGCAAATTTCCTCAGTGCTCATATGTCTGCAAAATATTTGATTTCTCCATTAATTTTGGAGCTTAGCTTAGCAGAATAAGAATTCTGGGCTGAAATTGTTTTGTTTAAGAATGTTTAAGGTGGATGGCCATTCTCTTCTGGCTTAGAAGGTTTCAGTTGAAAAGTCTGCTGTCATCTTAATGACTCTGCCTCTGTAGGTCAGTTGGTGCTTACTCCTGGCTGCTTATAGAATTTTTTTTCATTCACTTTGGACAGATTCATTACAATGTGTATTGGAGAAGTTCTGTTTGAGTTGAGATAACCCAGGGTTTGATATCAATCTGAAAGGAGTATATTGGGATCTTTAGCAAAACTTGGGAAGTTTTCTTTTATGATAGTCTCCAGTAGGGTTTCCATTCCTTTGGGAAAATCTTCTTCCCTTCAGAAATCCCTATTATTCATCTGTTTTAATGCTTTATGGAGTCTCATAATTATGAGGAATTTAATGATTTCTTCTTTTATCTCTTCCTGAACCCAACTATCATTCAGAATAAGATTTTTAAATTTTAGTAGAAAAGTGCCTATTCTACTTTCTCTCTCTTCTCTTCTGCCTCTTTGACTACCTGGGTTAACTTGAAAACTTTATCCTCCATCTCTAATATTCTTTCTTCTCTATAGTCTAACCTATTTTTGATATTTTCTACTGAATCTTTATATTCCCTGATTGTCTCTTTCATTTCCTTAAGTTCTGCCATATCCTTTGTGTATTATACATATCACTCATCTGGCTTTTGGTTCTCTCTTTCCATTTTCTCATCCATTCCTTTCATCATCTTTATCATCCATATTTTAAATTCCCTTTCTGTCAAATCCATTAAATATTTATGTGTGGATTCTTCTGCAGTAGCTGTCTCATGGTCCCTTGTAGAAGTTGCTCTTTTTGGTTTTTCATATTGCCCGAATTTTTTTTTTTTTTTTTGGTTTCTCCTCATGTGTTCTTTCTGCCTGTTCACTTCATTGTCCTCCTTTTACCTTCTCACTTCATCCTTTGCTTCAAATTACCTTGTCTCAGAGCTTAGGTCAAAAGGAAGAGAAGGGTAAAGTGCAAGGAGGGAGGAACAAGAGAAAAAGAAACAGAGAATAAAAGAGAAGGAAAGAGAAAAAGAAAAAAGGGAAGGAGGGTGAAAAAAAGAATTGAAGAAGCAGAGAGAATGAGGACTGGAAGAAATAATGAGAATGATAGGGAAAAAAATGGTATTGATTGGCACAGTGTTCAGGCTGCTCCTAATTCAAGGATTTTGAGGGACTGGGAGGACTCCTTGAAATCAGCCTTAGCATAGCCAAATTCTTCCTTGTGACCAAAAATACACGAGTCCTTGCTGTTGAGGAAAGTAAAAATGGAAGTGGAGAATACAACCATCCAAACAAATTAGCAAAAACAAAACTCAGCAAAACAAAACAAAACAAAAGCTCAAATAGCCGAAAACTGCTACAATCAAAGAAAGTAAAAAAAAAAAAAAAAGAATGTAGAAAAAAAATTATATATAGCAGAAGTTCCTATTCCAACTTATATATATATATATATATATATATATATATATAGCAGTATGTTGCTGGGATACCAGGTGGCACTGTGGTTTTCTTAAGAGATGGAGAACACAGTTTACAACCTCTGTGGTCCTTATTCCTAACTTAGTTTCCTTAGGTGATTGCCTGATTGTTTCCTCAGCATTCAGAGCCTGCAGTTTTGAGATCTTAAAGCTCTCCAGAATCCTTTAGGGGCTGTTCTCACAGTGACTCCTGACAACAGTCCCAATGGGGTGCAGAGTCCCTCAGCCAAGAGTGGAGTTCTGGTCTCGGCAGGCAGAATTAAGATGGCTGTGCTTTAGGTCCCTGCTAAGACCATTTCATGACCTTCCCATGATGGCAGCCCCATGGCTGCTGAAACTTTCACAGTATGGCTGACTCAAAAGCCACCAAACTAGTGGCAAATCCACTCCAACTGGTATTCAATTCTGGTTGCTGTGTACTGTTTGAGTCTCCCCACTCCTCCAAACTTTCCACTCAACTCGTAGCTTCTCCCTAAAACTGAAAACCCTGGAAAGGCTTCCTTCCATCCAAGACATCCATAGAGGGCACAATCCTGGTAGGCACAATCACTTGTCTAATGTGTCAGATTTCCACTGATTGAGATCACACACAGTATCTAATTCACTACCTCCTCACTGTGCTTCTTAAGCTATGACTCCAGGCAAGGTCCCCACGCCAGGTATGACTGGGTTCTCTCTTTTTCCCTTGTTGTACTGGGAGAGCTCAGCCGAACAATCCTTCTGGTCTGCCACCTTGCTCCACCTTATTTATTTATTTATTGAGAGAGTCTCATTTTGTCATCCTTTGTAGAGTGCTGTGACATTATAGCTCACAGCAACCTCAAGTTCTTGAGCTTAAGTTATCCTCTTGCCTCAGCCTTCCAAGTAGTTGGGACCACAGGTCCTACCACAGCACCCAGCTATTTTTAGGGATGGGGGTCTCAAACTCCTGAGCTCAAGCAATCCACCTGCCTCAACCTCTCAGAATTCTGGGATTACAAGTGTGAGCCAACATGCCTGGCCCATACATTTCTTTTGGTGTATATGTGTTAGTATTCTCAAGACTCTGATCTTTGAATAGGCAAGAAAAGATGGCTATACTGGTTCATCAGTTGTTCTTCAACTTTAAGAGTGAACTGAAATATTTTAATATATTTAAAAAAAATCCTTTCATATTATAAAGATTATACCAAATCAAGTTTAAAAAAGAGAAATATATTCTACAATGCCTTTCTAATTAGGTGTATGAATCTGGAAAAAGAATTTATTTCTTAAGAACCAAAGGTTTGACTTAATTTTGTATAATTTTTTATTGTACCATGAATATTGGATAAATATTAGATAAATAGACAGATATAGATAGCATCATTGCCTTTGCTATCCGATTATCTGATTATTTGAAATTAAAATACTTTCACTCGTAAACTTTATTGGTTTGTTGGTGACAGAATATTCATCTCAAATAGGCTTCAGTTATATATGTATGCATACACACACACACACATATGTATACTGAGAAGTCCAAGGGAGAGTGGGACTAAGAGCTGATCATAGGATCCATCTCAGTTCCACCATCTCTGTGTTTATAGTTCCATTGCTGTCCCCAGTATCTTCAGAGCCATGTCATCAAGACATTCAATTTATATTCTGTTCTGGAAATTATGCAAATAGAAGCCACCAAACTGAGTTTTCTTTTTCCTTATTGGCTTGCTTTGGGTCATGTGTGAATCACTGATTGTGTGTGTGTTTGTGTGTCCAAAAGAATATAATGTGCTTATTGACTACTCAATATTACCCATTCACTCTGGAGATAGGCATGTGCTTCATTCAGGCTATGTGGTCTAATTAGAGAGAGGGATATAACCCAAAAAAGAGTCAAGATTTTGCTGGAGGAAGGGGAAATAGAATTTGGGAAGACAAATTTTTAATGGAGAAAATTACCACAGGATAAATGTATCTTCTATTTTTAATGAAAATGATGTTTTTGAACTATTAATAATTATTAGTAAAATTTAAGTTACATATAATCATATAATTAAGCTTTACAATGGTTGCTTCTAAATGTCTCTCAATAGTGAAGCACCTATAGGTCAGAGAAGATATGGAATTTTTTCTATATTACAGCTTAATTAATTTGATTTACAGATTGATAGACTCCACTACTTCAGAGAAAAATGAAATATGAACAAAATTCATGCCATGTCTTTATTGTAGTAGTTATTACATTGCATTAGAAATACTGTCTTTCATCTGAGGACCTTCAATTAAGAAACAGCATTTTATTCTGTGGAGCATAGCATATTTTTCAGTGGCTTAAAATTTTACGTGGTTAATGAATGAGCAAAAATAAATGAGTAACATTATCATTGATGACTGATTTAATACAACTGGAAATGTCCAGAAGACATGGTTAACCTAATCATCTCTTTTCAATATTGACTTGAAAAATCTACCTGTATGTTTCCCTCCCTGGAAGATAGTGCATAAATAAATTCAAAATCGATATTAAGTCACTGAAAGTTTGAGGTGGAGGTATTTGTGAAGGGAATGTATCTGAGTTTATCATTGTTTAATGCCTAAGGAAGGATCAGTCAGGGAGAAGAACTTTCAATTCCCTCTAAAGGATGATAAAGTCAAGAATAAGAGACATCAGGCACTTAGAGGAATATACTGAACCCGAATGTGCTCAGTAACTATCATTTTGACAGATTGACTGATCACCAAATGTAGGCAGTCTGTATTTCAGTTTTCTGCAGAAATATTCTTTTGTGGGGTCATTGCCTCTGTTTCTCAGGAGAGAGAGAATTTTGTAATAACTCAGTATGTACCTCCTGCGGATGTATAACAGGAAGTAGCTTCAGAATTAGATGAATCTGCTCCTGTGCAAGGTAATAAAACTGACACCATAAAATGAAAGCTCAAGTTCAAACAACTCAATGGGTATTGTCTCTTCTCCAATTCCATCCACATTTTTACAGAAAAAAAAAAAAACTCTTAGAATGACTTTTAGGACTAGACTTTAATAAACACTTCAAAGTAGTCTGGTTGGATAAAGTACCATCATATATACCTTGCTAAAACTAAATGCAAAACTGCACACATAAAGAAAATGAAACATGCTCTGGTGAGTTCTTTTTAATGAACACATGGCTTATATATGACAAAAAGGATCACTGTCATGGCATACCTTTAATAGTCTGCCTGCTCTAAAGAGGAGGGCAAATTTAAAAAGCTTAAACGTGAGAAATCTTCGAAGTTCGTCTCAGAAGTACCTTCCTTCAAAGAGGTGAAATCTGTAATCACATTAAATATAAATGGGTACACACTCCAATAATAGGCAGAAATTATCAGACTGAATTAAAAAAGATAAAGACTCAACTACATATTGTCTACAGAAAATGTATTTTAAATATAAAAATACAGGTTAACAGTAAAAGAATGGAAATAAATGTTCACTGGTTATATGCAGAACTACCACTGGGGAGGAGGAAAGCTAATGTATTTAAAAAATTCATTTCCATCCTAAATTCCTTTCCTTTACCCTGTGGTATAAGGCAGATTATCATAAAACATCCTTATTTTTATTTGCTTCTGTTTGTTAGTGCTGACTGGTCTGCTACTTCCAAGCATTGGTTTTAAGATAGACATATGCATGCACAAACACACATGTAAAATATACAATTGTTATCTTACTTGTTCAATAATTCTTCCAGGATCAAGAATACATTGAAATTTCTACATTCACTTTAGGTATATATTCACTGAACAAAATTCTGGAGGGCAACCCAGTAGTGTTTTTGCATTTGCGTATGTGTCAAGGTCCAGTCTTTGAAGTAATAAGTAAAATAGTATTTCTGTCATCTTGATTTCACAAAGAATAGATTCTTATGAGTTACACATTAAGGAACCTCGTGACCCCTGCAGGGATAATTATAGAACTCTGGATATCCATAGCTCTAAACTGAAAAAGCAGTCTTTAAAGAATCAACCTGTTCAGAAAGCCCAAGTCACAGTTTTAAAATGATAAGCAAATAATCACCCCTTTTCTCATACAAATAAAAATTGTGTGATCAAACTTAGTTGAATATGAAAGCATTGAAGAATTTGAAGGTAACAGAGTACAACCTAACCATAATGGTATTAATCCAGCATCTGGTAAGTAGCACTGGCTTTCCAGTTCTCAATCTAGCTCTAAAAGAGTTTTCATTGTCTAAAATAATAATTAGCATACTATTCTCAAACAGCCAGAATTATATTTTTCTTAA
The DNA here is from genome assembly GCA_963574575.1 of Galagoides demidoff. NCBI lineage: Eukaryota > Metazoa > Chordata > Mammalia > Primates > Galagidae > Galagoides > Galagoides demidoff. The sequence goes on from CAUYQV010069848.1 coordinate 32,301, forward strand.
AAAATATAGTTGTCTCAATAATTACTTAGTAATCATTAGCTTATATTGTCATATGACAAATCTTTTTCTTGGTTTTACATTTTGAGTACTGCAAATTTTCACTGAAAAATACGAAGTATGTTAAAATTCTGAACAAGTTGCAGGATGTCTTGTGAAGGATGGCCTATAGATTGAAAATGGCATACTATTATTTTAAAAAGCTCTGCCAAAATTATAGATCAATAGTATAAACCCCAAAGCAACCTCTAAAAATAGACGAAAGAAGTAAAGTTAATAAGATAATTGTAAAGACAAAACAAAATCCTAAAATATTTGCAATTAACATGACACAGGAAATGAAAAAAGTAACAGTGGAAGAAATAGAAAAGAAAAAGCAAGGTACTAGATTGAAACTCAAACATGTTAATAATCACTTTAATGTAAATGGATGAATACTCCAACTAAAAAGTAGAATTGCCACAGTAAATTAAAAAATAAAGACTCACAAGTAGTCTGTCTACAAAAACATATAAATGGTCAACAGATTTTCAACAAAGGCACCAATGTAAATTCAATGGAGAAAGATAGACTTTTTATCAAATGGCACTGGAACAACCTGGTATCTGTTGGAAGAAAATGTACATCAACCCTAACCTTGCAGTATGCATAAAGACTATGAAAATAAATCACAGACTTAAGTTAAAAAGCTAAAATTATATAATTTTTGAAACAAACACAGGAGAAACATCTCTATAATTTGAAAATGCAAAGATATTTTTTAAGAAAACATGAACTATTAAAAAATGTTAAATTAAACTTCATTAGATTTAAAAATTTCCCTTTTAAAGATGTTCTGTTGAAAACAAACAACCATCTGAGAGAATCTCAGCCCAGTGACTGCAATGTCACATTGTTTCCCCACCTTTTGAATGGAGGCGTCTACCCTGGGCCTCCTGATTCTGTCTCCCTATCCTAAGGGAGAGATGTGGGAGGTGTATAGCTAGTTTCTTCATGGAATGGTCTTCTGATTAAAAGGAGCCCTCCACTCCACCCTATTAGCTTCCACTGCACCTGGATTGGATTTACACGATGTAATCTTGGACTGAAAAGTGTAATACTGATGGGAAAGGAGACTGTGGGGGTTTATGGAGATCGGTGAGTGTATTTGGAGAGTGGGAGGAATGTGTATCATCTTTGCCCACAGGGCTAAATGTGGTAGTGGCTCTTGAAAATATTGGACTCTTGTGAAGTTGTTGCTGTATTATTATTCTTTAGGTTTTTAGGCTTCTTTATCAAGGGTGCTTTTTGCCAAGTTAAGTGACAGTTTAAGCCATTTATAGATCTTGGCGGGAAAGAAGATACCAGATGACATGTATGTGATGAAAATATCCATAATCTTCCTGTTGTCATGAAAAGATCTTTTTAAAATCCTTTAGCGGAAGTTTAGATTTGTAGTGGCTTATCAGTCAAATAAAAACAGATAATTTTTTCAAATGTGAAGTATTTTTAAGATCTTTAAATATTTTTAAGTGTTCTAATTTTGATGGTAAAAATGGGGCAAAGAAGCTCAAATATGCTCTAAAAATATAAATTCTTCTTTTGGAAGTTTCTAGCATTAGATCTTGGCATATTTGCCATGCTGAAATGTATGCAGAGTATGTATGATGATCAGAAATAGTGATTCTTTAATAAACTGGTACTCCAAAAACTGTCCAATAGGTCTCAATGCTTCCATATTAGCTTAATTATATGGGACTATTACAAAGAGTCACTCTCTTTACCTTACTCCCACAGGGAATGCACTCTAGGGCAAAATTCTGTTCTCTTTATCAACAAAACCTTGGGATTCTCTCCACCTTCTTAGTTATTTTCCTAGCCTCAAAATCAAGCAATAAATTCCTTTAGGTCCTTAGTTTGAGTTAGCGTATCTTTATTCTGGAAGTTATCCAAGGCTACTAGCTTGATTTAACATAACTTCATTTTTATGGTAAGTAAGTCATGACTGGCAGAGCTAAACAAAGTCAAATAAACAAATTTTAACTTCTTGTAAAATAAGAATTCCTTCAAGATTGTGTCCTCTTTATTTTTAGGAAACTACCTAAGTAAGTGTCAATAAGTAATTATTGTTTTATAATTCCAAATTATTTGCCAGAACTACTTACATTTTTAGATTTTCCTGTGAGTGTAAGCATTATAATGACAATGGATTTGTGAGGTATTACTTTGGTTTCCAGGAAAGAGCCATAAGAATGGGAATTTGTTGGCAAGCATGCTTGCTAAAGGGGAAGAAAGTGTAGTCTTTGGATGACAAAAATACGAAGACATTTGGGTGACTCTGGCTGTATAGAAATGAAGCATCCTATCCAAGTTCTTTTTTTTTTCTGGAGGATGACCTCAAGACCTTGATCTTTATGCCATTAAATTTGAAAGAAAACCTTTTATTATTTCAGATATAGGAATTGTTTCCTAAAAATCATCAGTGAACAGACGAACGCTGAAATACATGTGAATAATCTTATCTCCCTAGTCATACAACAAATAGAAAATTTGTGGAAATAAAAATAACCAATAAACACGTGAAACATTGCTTAATCTCCCTAAAATTCAAGAATGTGAAAATTTGAAAGTAAGATATTTTAATTCACCAGGGACAAAATTTTTTTAGAAAATGAGGAAAGTAAATAATCAGAGAGTATGAAGAAAAAGATTCTCTTATACCCTGTATTTTTACTTTTTGACAGATCAATTCCATGTAACCGTATCTGTCCTAATAACAAAAACTATGTGTGCAGTCTTAAGAATAATTATTGTTTCATAATTCCAAATAATAATCACACAGAAGCAACCTCAATGTCCATTAATAGAAGAATGATTAAATAAATTAGGAAAAAGAATAAAACAGAGACAGATATAGATAGATTGAAAAATAAAGGTGCCCAAGATATATTATTAAGTTAAAACAGCAGGATGTAAAACAAAATACATAGTATTTTTTCAATATCTTTTTTGCAGCATTTTTTTTTTTTTTTTTTTTTTGGCTGGGGCTGGGTTTGAACCTGTCACCTCCGGCATATGGGGCCAGCACCCTATTCCTTTGAGCCACAGGGTACCACCCAATATCTTTTTTTAAAAATCACAAAACAAAATTAAGTGTTTCCATATGATCATATCAGTATTATAATAGATGTGCTCCGTGTGATACACACGTACCAGGCTTATGGCTATGACCCTGAGGAAGGAGAAAAGAGAGATAGTAAGGCAAGGACACGTATAATAATTTTATAATTACAGAGAAATAAAAGGAATGGGGAAAAAAAATCCATGGTGTAATTTGAAACAGTCCCATTTTTAGTATTAAACATGCTTAAGTGAATTATCAATAATTACTTTGATAGTTCCAATTCCCAAGACGAGTTTAGTGCTTGCTAGGAAATATAAAGATAATTTTTAATATCTTTTGTCTAGTGGTGCAGAAATAAAACCATCTTAAGCTGGGATAGTCGCATGATTGGCCAAAGAGAACGATCCCAGAGAGTATGACCTTTGTGACTTTGAGGGTATTACTTCACCTCCACGCCTCTTTCTTCACTTCCAAAATGAGAAGATCGTATCTATCTAGTAAGTTCCTGGGGGAAAGCAAAGAAGATACTGCAGGACAACACTTCATACACTGCCAAGCACATGGAAGGGCCTCAGAAATTCTATATTCATTTCTTCATAATAAAGAAAATGATCTTAGAAGTTTAAAACAACTCCTTCAATCACCGATTAGAAAAAGTGAAGAAAGCCAAGGAGTGCTCACTCAAATGATTCACACAATTAAATGAAATCCTTACAAATGTTAATTTTATCCTGGTCTATTTTTTCCTTGTCAAACCTTTCATAAGAAATCACTTGCCCCAAGCATTATTCATGTTTTTATCTCCACACAGAGCCAAAAACTGACCAGAATTCAGACAGCCCCCCAGCCTAGGAAGTTTCCAAAGAGATTGGAAATGAACAATGTCTTCTGATCATTTGAAACATTGCTGTATACCTTTTTGCTGAATATTACTACAGTCATCTTCAAAGTACTCCCCTTAGCCATCTGGTGACCATAGTGATATTCAGCAATGAGGTGTATAGCACTTTTTCTAGGATTAATTCATAAATTTAATTGTCTGACCTCATATGAAAACAGCTCTGATGGCCATTCCAGAAAAAGAGTTCCAATGGATTAGGCCCTGGTGTTGGGGCTTCACAAGTGGAGTACCTTGAAGGTGACCGTAGAGTAGATATCCCAGCTAGTGGTAGCACTTTTTCTAGAATAAGTTTGTGAACTTAATTGTCTGACCTTGTATGTTGAACCTTCCTTGCACCCCTGAAATGAAATTCACTTGATCATGGTAAATTATTTTTTTTGGAAGTGTTTTGAGTTTTTTTTTTTAGTACTTTGTCGAGGATGTTTGCATCTATATTTATAAGGGATATTGGTCTATAGTTTTCTTTTTTTTGGTTATGTCCTTTCTTGGTTTTGGTATTAAGGTGATGCATGCTTCATAGAATGATTTAGGGAGTATTCCTTCTTTCTCAATGCTGTGGAATAATTTCTGTAGGATAGGTACCAGTTATTATTTGTAGATCTGATAAAATTCAGCTGTGAATCCATCTGTTCTAGGACCTGTTTTGTTGGGGAGATTTTTATTACTGCTTCTATCTTGCTGCTTATTATCAGTCTATTCAAGACTTGTATTTCTTCCTGATTGGGAGATCACATGTTTCAATGAACTTTTTTTATTCCTTCTATGCTTTTTAGTTCATGTGTCTTCTCTGAGGCTATGAGACCTATGTATACACTTAAGAAATAATTCCCTTTACGTTTTCATCTCCTCAATCTCAGGATTCTGCTCCAATGTCCATCTGTTTCTTTAGCATTAATTCTATCTCAAAATTGAAGTGAAGTTCCTGGAGTGAAAAAGCTCAAGTTCACACACTTCTACTGAATGAAAGAGAAAGAGAAGCTAAGTTTTGGCAAATGGCCATCAAAAATATACGGGAAACGTGTTTGGTCCAGATTTCATCCCTCTCTCACAGGTGTTTTCTAAGTATTAAATGTGGTGAAGTGTGTACAGGGCCAGGTGCCTACTGAGCACTCAGTAAATTTTAACAGTCGCAAAGATTTTGATTGCCAATTTTTTAATACAGGGTATTTTACATATTTTCCTATGTCATGTCACCTATTGCCCTGTCCCCATGGCCACCCAGGAAACAGGTGTGACACAGATTAGAAGTACCAGCTTGCAAGAGGTGGGCTAAACTTAAGTGCTGAGTAGTCCTGAGCAACCTCCCCATAACTATCTATTGAGATGACACATGAGAGGTGAGGGGAGTATTAGACAATGACTGTGGGCTTAAAGATTGCCACAGGCTGGGGTTCTCTCTCCATGACTTCAGAGGATGATTGACCTTTAACAACCAGCGGATGAGTTGCCGAGGGTCCGCCCCCAACCTGCAAATCATCTCCCTTAGAGGCCTTCTGGCTCTGGGCGTCCTCTACATTCCTGTGTCTTTTTTTCTAAACTGTTGATAAATAACAAGATGCCTTCATTTATTACTTCCTTAATTATACACCAATAATCAAGCTTTTAAGATAAATAGACTAGTGGATTATATCCCCTCTCAGAATTATCTATCCAGAATAATATAATGCAAGCCAGGATTATGAATCATATATGTAATTTAAAATTTCCTATTAACCACATGGAAAAAACGGAAAGGAAAAAGGGGGAAATTGATTTGAGTTAGATACTTTAGCTATTTATAAAATATCATAAATTATTATTGATTTAGGTGTGATTAGTATACAATTATTAGACAGTATCTATATTTTTTAATTTTTAAAAATCTGGTATATGTATTATACTTAAACACATCTCAGTTTGAATTAGCCACATTTCAAGCATTCAAGTGCCAGGTGGATGTGGCAGATTGATAGGACAGAATGAAATTTAAGGTAAAGAAAGTCATCTCAATGTATTTAAAGCATTTGCAAGTTGATAAGGCAATTTTTTCATGGGTCGTGATACATAAGAAGAGTAGCAAAGTCAGGACAAAAATGGTCTTATTGGTTTGTCTTTGTTTTAAAATCATTTCTAATAATAACCGACTCTATAGTACAGAAGCCTGGTTTTGCTCAGAAACACCTACCTCAAACAACCTTCAATTCTTTGGGGCATTTGAAATTAAATGATATTGAAATACATACGCTAATTAGTTAATCCAGCCACAGCTATGGTGTAAACCTTGATTTTGATGATTGAATGAGATCATATCTGTAAAAGCATTCCATAAGGTAGAAAGCACTATTATAAGGCATATCAAGGATGCAGACTGCTTTAATAGCCCAGAAAGATCACTGGTGAGCACACTTAAATTAAAATAATGCTGCTCATCTTTTCTTTCTAAACCCACTTTCCCTTTGTGAGATGTTCATGGCAAGTCCTTTTATTTCGCTAGCTCTGAGGTCTCAAAGTGAAGATTAAATGAGCAAACCCGGGTTGGGATTGTTTGACAAAGTGCTTACTAGAAAGCGTCCCCTTGCCTCTCCTCCCCCTCTCTTGAAATAGTGAAAACACAACTACTTCAAACTTGTGTGTTGACTCCATGGTTCTCTAGTTATTAAAGCTTATCTCTGTTTTTTTTCCATAGCTGATTATTATTTCTTCCATAGTTTATGAAAGTTAGCAACTTGGATAGCACTGAATGTATCATTCCATTTACATAAGAACGCTTAGAACAGTGGCAACAAGAAGAGGTAAATACAGAGCAGGAGACGGATTAAAGCAATGTCAATGCCAAATGTATAGGCTAAATATAGTTCTTGTGCATGATGAGTACTGAAAACTACTAAGGAAATGCTGGGGCTGGTGATAGTTGTTTTAATTAACGACTGGTCAGGGAATGACGTGAACGAGCCAGTCATATCTATTTTGGGGAAAAAAACCTTTCCAGACATAGAGAAGAGACAGTATGAAGACCTCGAGATGATACGTTTCTAGCCCTGGCTAGAGTGGAGATGAGTGGTGGGATAGTAGATCTGAGAGTTGGCAGGGAGCCAAATTGTGCAAGCAGTGATAATTTTAGATCTCTATTCTAAGTAAGATAGGATTCCAACAGAAAATTTTTTTCTACAGTGGTGAGAACACTTAACAAGTGCTATACACTTTTAACAATTTTTTTACCTGTACAATATAATAGTGTTAACCATGGCTCCAATGTTGTACAGAATTTCTCTAGAGCTTATGCATCTTGCTAGATAGAAACTTAATTTAGTAACTTCCCAATTATCCCTCCACCTCAGACTTCTGGTGACCACCATTCCTATAAATTTGACTGTTTTAAATGCCACATGTAAGTGGAATCATGTATTTGTGTTTTGGGGACTGGCTTATTTCAATTAACATAATGTCTTGCAGTTCATCCATGTTGTTACATATTATAGGATTTCTGTGTTGACTTTTTTTTTTATCAAGGCCAAATAGTGTTCCTTTGTATGTATATGCAACATTTCATCTATCAAAAGACATTGTGTCCACATCTTCACTGTTATGAATAATGCTGCAGTGAACTTAGGAGTACTTGTATCTCTTTGAAATACTGATTTCATTTCTCTTGGATAAATGCTCAGAAGGGGATTCTGGAACTGCTGGATGACGTGCTAGTGTTATTTTTAATTTTTAAGGACACTCCATGCTGTTTTCCATAATGGCTGCACCATTTTGCATTTCCACCAATAGTGTGCCTGGATTCCCTTTTCTCCACATCCTTGCCAGCAGTTGTCCTTTTCTGTTTTGTTTAATGGCTGTCCTGATAAGTATGAGGTGATAGTTCCTTGTAGTTTTGATTTTGTCTTTCCCAGTATCTTGTTATATTTCCTTTGGAGGAATGTCTAATTCAAGTCCTTAGACCACTTTTAAAACACATTACTAGTTTTTGTTTGTTTGTTTGTTTTACTATTAAAGTGTAGGAGTTCTTTATGAATTTAGAATATTAACTCATTATCATATATAGGGTGTGCAAATATTGTCTCTCATTCTGTAGGTTGCATTTTCATTTTGATAATTGTTTGCTATGCAAAAGCTTTTAGTTTTGACATAGTTTCACTTATTTATTCTTGTTTTTGTGCTTGTGCTTTTGGTGTTGTGTCCATAAAATGATTGTCAAGACCAATGTCAAGAACCTTTTCTAATAAGTTTTCTTCTAGGAGTTTTACATTTTTAGGTCTTATGTTTTAAGTCTGAAAGAAATGATATTCAATATATATACTACCAAAGTGATATACACATTCAATGTAATCTTTATCAAAATTCTAGTACCAGTTTTTACAGAAATAAGAACAAATTCTAAAATTCATATTGAACCTTTAAGGCCACAAACAGCCAAATCAATATTGAGAAAAAACAGAGATGGAGGCATCACACTAATCAAAACAGTAGAGTACTTTCATAAAGACAGACATCTAGCCCAATGGAAAAGAATGCAGAGCCCAAAATTAAATCTATATTTTATATATATGGTCATCTGGCCTTTGATAAGTGTTCCAAGAATGAACAATGGGAAAGATAATCTCTTCAACAAATCATGTTGAGAAAACTGGAAGTCCACATTCAAGAGAATGAAATTGTGTTGACATTTATACTCTATACTAATAGATCCGACATGTACCCTTGCATTAAGTAAACGAGATGTGGTAGATAGTAACCTGTGTGATGTAAGCATTCCTAATTCTATATGAAATCAGCACATCGTACCCCATAAATGCATTAATGTGTACATATCTATGTGTTTATGATTTAATAAAAAAAGAGAGAATGAAATTGAATTTTTGTTTTAAATCATATATAAAACATCAACTTGAAATGGATGAAAGACTTAACAGTAAGATCTGATACCATAAAGCAACATAATGTTTTGAGTGGAAAGTTAAATAAATTAATTTATATTTTGAAATGATCCCTTTGACTGTCCATGGAGAAGAGATTACAAAAGAATAAAGACAAAAAAGGAAACATCATGCAAAAAGCCTTTTAAATAATTCTCTGAAGAGAGTGGGGTGGCTTGGACCAGGGATACAGGGATGGATGTAATGAAACTTAGATGCTGGATATGTGACGATAGAGCCAGTGTAATTCAATGATGAACATATATGAGACAATGAGTTAAGGCTGATTCCAAGCCTATGAACCTGAATTTACCAAGATAGGGATGCGTGGTATAGAAATATGTTTGGGGGGATGTGAAGAATCAAGTTTTGGATATATTTGATTTGAAATGCCATTTGGACATCTAACTGCAGCCATTAGAGGACAGCCGAATAATATAATTTACATCGAATAATATAATTTACATGTAGTATGAGTCCAGTGATTAGGGAAGAAGTTACAGTTAGGGATGCGATTTTTGATGCCTTCAGCTTATGTATGTATGAATATTCACCAAGCAGACCTCACAATTTACCTATGAGTATTACACATGGATTACTTTGGTTAAAAATTATGGTAGCATTACATTATGTTCTGAAAGTTTAATAACAAATCAGAAATTTTCTTGTAATCAAATCCCCTTATTTAAAAGTATACTTAACTCTCCTGTATAAATTTATGTTTATATGGCCAACTCCTTTTCTTTCCTAATTGAAATAAAGGTATTCTTCTTAAATTCTGAAATGTAACCAATCCCTCTATGTAGTACATAGCCATTTTAAAGAATATCTAATATAACTTCAGTCTTCTAACATATTTCTTTCAAGGCTTCTTAATATTTCTAGCATTGAGTTCTGTCAGCTAAATATTTTGTAAATTCTTAAAGTGTGCATGCACCGGCTGCCTAAATACCTGCCTTCAAGCCACTATTTTGTATTCTCAGTGTTGTAAACTTTTTTTTATAATTCTTACCATGTTACTTGCCCAGTAAAGCACAAGTTTCTTTTCACAAGTGCTCCGATGATTTTGTTTCTTTCATGAATGAATCTGTAGTTCGTTCATTTCTCTAAATACTCTAAATTGCTCTTTGTATTAAATCACAGAATTAGAAATCTCAAAACACGTGAATATTAATTTGCCCTCTCGTAGAACATATTCTACTTTTTTGAGTTTTAGCATTACATCTTTGGCTTACATTGTGACTCCTTATATGGGTGTTATGGGAAACTTGAAATTCCTGCTTTTCTTTTATTCATTCAATAAATACCTATTGAGGGCTATTTATTCATTTTAGTGATATGTATAAACGAGGGCTGTTGAGAAAGCATCCAGCCATGTAGGTCTCTCTTTTTCTGCATACATTCTTGACAGCCCTTTTATGTGTATTTATAATATGGATTTATCTCAAGGTAATTGTTAAAGCATTTTTTTTTTGTTTTTACTTATCACATAGTGTTTACATAAATTGTTACTCTACTAAAGTTAATTTTCTTTATAAACTATGGAAAATTGATTTATTTTTAGCTTGTATCATAAAGGTAGAAATTCATTATGTTAAGTGTATGCCTCTTTAGGGATGCTAGGAACTTCAGGGCTCACTTAACAGTCCAACTTTTCGACCATAGGATTTGATTTTGGCGTATTTTCTATTTTTGACCAGATTTTATTTTTACTTTATTCTTAGTTCTTCATTTTTTTTGTAATCTGTTGGTGTTATATATAATTGTTAACCAATTCAAATCTCTTTTGTATTGAAGCTGTATATGTGTGTGTGGATACCCCTATGTGTGTATACAGTTATACATGTATATTTGTAATGAACATAATTTATCTTTATCTATACATCTGAGTATGCGTATTTATATCTACAGACAATAAATTGCATTATTGTCAAACTATTTGCTGCCCTCCTCTAATTGATTCATCTCTCTACCAGGTTATTACTGAAGAAAAATAATATTCTCAGCACCACTGATATCAGATTTGTCCATGTGACTTACCTTGGCCAATGAAATCTGACATGTGACGTATGCCACTGCCACTTATCTATTTATATATACAAATATATATCTTGATCTATGTCTGTATTTATCAGTGCATGGGCGAATTAATTTCCTTTTTACATGTAAAGTACTTCAACATATAGTGTCTTTATTACATTCTTAGACCATTTTTGTCAAGAATAAATTTATGTATATATTATACAAGGCATAGATACAGTATCAGTAACTCCAACAATACTTGCAGAAATCAGTAACAGGTTGTATCATGCATCATAGCTAATGTGGCCACCAGCCACCTGGGACTGTTTAAATTCAAATTAGCTACAATTAAGAATTTAGTTACTTACCTGAAGCAGCCACATTTTAAGTGCTCAATGGCCATGTGTGACTAGTGGCTAGTGTAACAGGCAACACAGATACAGAAGATTTCTATCATTACAGAAGAAAGCTCTATTGGAAAGCTTTATTGTGTATGACAGAATATGTTTCTGACTTGAAGTATAGACATTTTTATTTCCTACTTTTTCTTTTTAAAATAAGAATTTGGGGTCGCACCTGTGGCTCAAAGGAGTAGAGTGCTGGCCCCATATACCAGAGGTGATGGGTTCAAACACAGCCCAGGCCAAAATTTGCAAAAAAAAAAAAATAAATGAAATAAAAAAAAATAAGGATTTTAGAATTCCATTTTTTGATTACAGAATGGTACTAGTTTATTATTATTTTTGCCTCAAAAAGTACAAATCAGCAGACATGTTCTAATGAGAAAACATCTGAATTGAAAAGTCATTCTAAGTCGTTCCAAGTTTAATTAGACTGTACAGGAGGCACTTTTTGGAGTCAAAATGACATTACTCCTCTCTCATTAGAGCTAACCAGTGAAACATTCTGATGAAGCTCACTTTTCGAATTAATTTGAATAGCATATTAAAATACTAGAAAATATACTATCACTTTCGGCTTTATTTCTTCAGCTAAATAAAGAATCTGTCTTATTAGTAAATAGTTAATAATTAGTGAAAAATACTGGATGGTGCAGTTGAGTGACAGAGGAGCTAAAGGAAAAAAAAAACTAGAAGCTTCATTTAAAAGTGCCAAAATGCTTTTTGAAATGTTTTGTATATTCATCATTTTCATCTCTTTGCTTTTATTATCATCTTGTCAAAAGTAACCATTAGAAGTGACGGGCACATGGTCACCTTGAATGAAATTGAATTTGGTCACAGAAGCATTCTGTTAGGAGCTGTCATACAATAGTATTTATCTTCTGTGCTGCTGCAAAAAGTGCAATTGATTAGTAATAACCATAGATATAGTAAAATTTGTCCATGATTTTACAGTTGCACTTATGGCATTGATCTACAAGTTAATGAGATGTTTGTGTGTTTCCTTTTTAACCAACAGCAGTTCTGGACAGTTGTACTTGTAACATAATGCAAATGAGTGTCTGTTTGCATGTTGATAGTTTTACGTGTGAATTTTTAGAAAGTTAGATGAAATAGTGTTGAAACAAGATGCTTAATTTTCTAAAGAGAATGATGATGAAGTATTCCCTTCCCCTCTTTTCCTTCCATTCCCTTCCCTTTTCCTTTGCCTTTCCCTTTTCTCCTTCCTTCCTTTTCCCTTCCTTTCCCCTTCCTTCTTCCCTCCCTCCCTCCCACTCTTCCTTCCTCCAAAGAATATTGTTTAATGGCACACTTAGCTTATATATCATGGATCCTTTTCTGTGCTTGGAGGGGTTAGGGTTGAACATTGAAAGTATGTAGAATGAGAACGTTACTATTTTTTGCTTATGCTTTGATTGTGGAAAACATTTGTGCATCACACAATTAAAAGTTATAGTAAGTTAATACCAAAGTAAAAAAAAACTAAAAAATGAGGTCTTGATATGATTACTTCAAACATTCTGTAGGGTGACGGAAAAATGTATATTTTGAGTTAAAATGTGAAACATTTTACACACATTTCTTGCGTATTAATTTCTCTGTTACTATCTCAGAGAAGCTTACCCAAACATTTTTAGTTTGGTAAGCGAAACTAACCAGTTTTCTATAGCTTTTAATTAAAAAACGTTTAACTATTTTTTTAATTTAGGGATTCAGTGCCTATCTTGGGGTGCACAAATTCTGGGGCCCAAATCTAATGGGTGATGATACTGCTGATGTTAGGTCCAGTGTTGGAGTATTACATGCTTCTGAAAACACATGTCTTGTTGATGCTGGTAGTTTCAGAGAAAAGAGGCTTTGCATACCAGCAGACCATGATTTTTCTTTGAAGAATTTTTAGCAAAATAATAAGCTGTGAAATAGTTTTTAAAGGAAGTTTTATAAAAAAGGATGGATGCAGTAGAATTTTAAAATAATTTTCGAAGTGACTTCTTGGAAAGTTCTCAGTGGGTTGCAAAAATTTTTAGAAACACAATCCTACATGTGTATTTCATTATAAACATTATAAGCATCCCCCTGGATAATTTATAAACAATTTCCTTATTTAAACGGTTGCCACTATTCTCCATTCTTTGCTTATCTCTTGTTTATTGTACCCACTGCTTTAGTGCACTGATGATCCCAAATTCCTTTGCATTCTAAATGCCTGTAAAGCATCGCTTTCTTCTGTCTTCCTAATATAACTTCTTCCCTCTTTTTAAACCTTCACTCTAACCCCTAAGATTATTTTCTGAATAATTTAAGGCAATTTCTGACAATCATTATTGGTGTAGAGATAAGTACATGATCCAAGTTTGCCCAATGAGAATGAATGGAGGAAATTATATTACTTGACCAAGGTCAAGGGATAGTTTTCATGTCTTCTAACAGATGTGAGTTAAGAAGCATTTTGTGGAGTTGCTGCTGGTAGGAATCTTGTGAGCACAAGAGTTGACCAGTGGACAAAACCGGCATGCCAAGAATAGCAGAGTAGAAAGATAGCAAGAATCTAGGTCTATTATGTGGTCATTGGGTCACAACATCCTGAGTTTCAATTCCTTACACATATCAGAGTTTTACGTGTTATGTAGTAAGTATTGTTTTCTGAGGGGAGGAGAGAGGGAGGATGGGTGGAGGGAGGGTGATTGGTGGGACCACACCAATGGTTCACCTTACAAGGGTACATGTGAAACTTTCTAAATGTAGAATATAAATGTTTTAACACAATAACTGAGAAAATGCCATGAAGGCTATGTTAACAAGTTTGATGAAAATATTTCAAATTGTATATAAAACCAGCACACTGTACCCCATGACTGCATTAATGTACACAGCTATGATTTAATAAAAAAAAAATTTAAAAATATATATTATTTACAACAATCATTGTGGAAGAATCTAGAAGCCTACACACATGATTGAGAACACTTTTGTAGAATAGTTGTGCAAAGCTCTTTATCCAAATGTAGGAATAGAACCTCTTTGTAAATTGAGGATTGTTTGTATAATCTATGCTTTGTGAAACATTTAAGTAATGTGAAATTAATATATTTATATTGGTGCTCAGATGTTTGACACATATATATTTACAATTGTTATAGCTTCTTGATGAATTGATTCTTTTATCATTTCATAATGGTCTTTGTTGTCCCCTGTTACAGTTTTTGACTTAAAGTCTATTCTGTCTGATGTGAGTATTTCTGCCTCTGTACTCTTGGTTATCATCAGCATGGCCTATCTTCCTTCTTACCTCTACTTTGAGTCTGTTTTTTCCTTGAAGCTGAAATGACTTCCTTAGTTCCTTTATTCTTCTCTTACTGTCCTCCTTTGTGATTTGATGGTTTTTATGGCAGTAGGCTGTGCTTCCTTTCTATTTACTATTGTGTATTTACTAAAAGTTTTTTATTTATAATTTGTGTATTTACTAAAAGCTTACATAAGACATCTTGTAACAGTTAATGTCATGTTGATAAAAATTAATTTTGATCCCATATGGAAGTTCTACAGTTTACTTCTTCCCAACACACATTTTATATTGTCGAGTCCCTATTCACATTTTTTCATATCATGTTTCCATTAACAAATTATTTTAGTGATAGTTAATTCTAATACTTTGGTCTTTTAACTAATGCTGTTTTAGAAAAATGATTTGAAATATAGAGCATCTATTCTGTACAGATTTGAGCAGTTATACAGAAGGACTTTTTATTAATGCCCCAGCAAATTCTACTAAGAGTTACTTTTTTTTTTTTTTTTTTTTTTGCTGTTTTTGGCTGGGGTTGGTTTTGAACCTGCCACGTCTGGCATATGAGGCCGGTACCCTACTCCTTTGAGCCACAGGTGCTACCCCTAAAAGTTACTTTTTGCTAATATTTTGGTCTACTCAAAACTCCAAATTTATCTTTATGTTCTGCAAAACTTATGACTTGATGTTATGGTGGTCAATGGAACTAGCTGCAATTTTCTGTGCCGTATTTTGCTCTAATAAACTTTCAGTTCAGCTGTTTATTTCCAGGGTATAAGGCATATATTATGGTTTGAAATTCATCTTCAGTCTAGTAAGGTCTGGAGACATTTAACCCTATGGCCCAGTGATGCTTTGTCAGAGTCTTATAGAATAAGATTACGTAATTGGAGTTTTAGCCTCCTTTAGTAAATTCTCTAAATAGTATCTGGTCCTGTCATAGCATTACTTTTAAATTTACCTATAAGTTTACTGCTACATTAGGAATGCCATTTCCTATGAAGGCATATGAAATACACAACAAAAATCTTAAGAAAGAATTGAAAATGTGAGTCTTTTTATGAGTATGAACATTTTTTTCTGCTGTACATTTTCTTTCAGAATAAGCTACTGGTGCATAATAATCTCATATCTGGTCTCATAAAAACTTGTCTTCCTCGTTCACTTGACATAGGATCAATCCTGGTGTTGAATAATATTGGGCTCAGTTGCTTTGCGTGTGGTCGGTTTAGAATCACCACATATCTTTTTGCTCCTGTCAGGTTTGAACAATGGACGGTAAAGAAATCAAGGTGGGGGGCACAGACTTCAAAATTAGGGACTTTTCCAGATAAAAGAAAAATGGATTTCACCCTGCAGAGAACTCTACATTCAAAAGGCAAAATATCCACAGGGCTGGATCAGGTGTTACTATGAGGAGATTTTTGCCACAGGCAATATTCTGGCACATGAAATTGTTAGAGAGGTTTTACTCAAAGACTTGTGGAACGTTCAACTGAATGAGACCTTAGAGTTCGTCGCATCCTATTTCTTCATTTATAGACAGGCTGTTAGCTCCTGATCCCTTGTCTAACCTGATATCAAGGAAAGTTCAGAATGCAATTGAGAATGAACAGTTAAGTCTTGGTTTTCAATCCACAGTTTTCACGATGAAAGAATTTACAGTATGAATGTCAAATTTCAACTTGGTAAGACACATGAATAGTAATTATTATAGGTTATCCTGGAAATCTAGTTTCTGAGAAATTGTCGTTTTCCCAGGGTCATGTAGTGGTGATAACGTAGCTGAGATTAAAGGCCTTGTTTGTGGGCTCAGTGCCCGTAGCTCGGTCAGTAGGATGCCTGCCACATGCACCAACGCCTGGCAGGTTATAAGCCTGGCCTGGGCCTGCTAAACAACTGCAACCAAAAACTAGCTGGGTGTTGTGGTGGACGCTTGTAGTCCCAGCTACTCAGGAAGCTGAGGCAAGAGAATGGCTTAAGCCATTGGAGGTTGCTGTGAGCTGTGATGCCACAGTGCTCTATTAAGGGTGACATAGTGAGACTCTGTTTCAAAAAAAAAAAAAGCCTTGTTTGTAGATTCCCACTGTGCCTCAGTATCCCTGACGTGTCCCTGAATCCATCAGGTCTGGACTGTGAGTGTTGGCAAAGCAGATGCTTTGCTGCGATTTAAGTGCCTCCCGCGTAATTCATGTGCTGGAAATTTGGTCTCAGGTGCAGCAGTCCTGGGAGGGGGGCACTTCAGAGGCACTTAGGTCATTTAGAGTGATTCCTGCCACTCCAGCAGGACTGTAGGAATTCCTGCACCGGTGAGTGAGTGCCTTCTGCTCTTCAGGACCGGCCCAGTGACTGTGAGAGCCCGCTGTGGGGAAGGGAGGATGCCCCTTGGGCTTTGCTACTTTTCCCACGTGCTCACTTTTCCTGCCTTTGCTCCATGCTTGGTCACCCCCACCCCCTTCCCAGAAGCCTGTCATAGGCAACCACTCATTGGTCTTTCCAGTGTTCAGAACCATGAGCCAAAATGAAACTCTTTTCTCTATAAATGACCCATCTCAGGTATTCTGTTCGAGCAACAGAGAACAGACTGAGGCATTCTTCCAGTGAATAAGCACAAATGGACACACTCCACCCAGAAGAGGCCAGCACAGGCCTCACAGCAGAGCCTGCCTGCCAGTCAGCAGTTTCGCAGAGTTGCCAATTGTAGGAAAACTTGTGGAAGAACTGAGCCTCTTCTCTGGACTGTACTGTCTTCATAACATGTAACTTTGGGGGGATCATTATATTTTCAACAGTGTTTTGGTTTCCTGGAATTCATTCTTCTCATTCCTCTCTTCATTTATAGCTGACTTGCTTTCTGTGTGTGTGTGTTTGGTTTGTGTATGTGAGGTGGTGTCTCATAAAACCAATGGGAGGAAAGTAGAGAAACTCATGGGTTGCAGGAAAAGTAAGGTGGAGATTCCTTGTGTCCCTCACGAAGCCTTTGATCAGGGTTTGAAGAATATGGAGCTTAAATTAAGAAGACGCTATTCTTTGGATGCTGACGATACATATCATAATGTAATTTTAAAAAATAACATCAGATAAATTATGCAAAAAATGCTTAATACAGAAAATAGCTTGAAAAGGAGTTAAAACGAACAGGAACAAAACTTGCCTACAATTCAATAGTTAATAATTTTAATAAACCCTTTTTCATTTTTCACCCTGCTCAATTTGGTAACCAGCTCTTTTCAACCAAATTAATACACAGCTAACATATTTTATGCATAATATATTTTATGGATATATTATAATGTATATAACCAGTCTTACTGATCATTTGTTATTTCTTTCCAGTATTAAAAATAATTTTTTAAATATATACCATGTACCACTGTTAAATCTTTTAGCACATCTTTGATTGATTACTTGATATGAATAGGATTGGCCTTTCAGATCATATTATCAAATTTGTGATGTAATAGTATTAACTCTGTTGAATTAAAATTTAAAGATACTAGTAATCAAATACTTCTTATATACTTATTTTGTACAAAGCTCTCTGCTAGGTACTAGAGGACTATGAAAAGCAGTGCCGGTGGCAGATTGCTAATAGTTTTCTAGTTGTTCTTCTTGGTTGCTCAGCTAGCTCAATCGGTGGAGCTCAGAGAGTGTAATCTAGTTGCTCTTCTTTATTTCCTCCTTAGTATTATAGAATCCCTGATTTTTAAAGTATGGCTTCCAGTGTATACACTTCTTCCCAGCATCTCTTAAAGCTATGTTGCTTATGGGACAAAGATAAGGCAAATGAGATATAAGAATGAAATAGTATGTGTCAATTCCAAGAAGTGTCTCTAAAGGGGGATGGAGGGCTGGTTACTGGAGTGATCATAATAACTGGACCCGCAGGAGCCACCGTGGCCGTGAGAAGAAGACAGTATGTTGAGGTTATCAGATCCGATAGGAGAAGGGAAATGATAGGAAAAGAGAGAATGAACCTGCCTCCCTGACGACGTGCAAGTCACACCAACCCTGGGCAGCATACCTCTATGGTACACTTCTGAGAAAAAGAAATGAAATATCTTTATGGAAACATTAATATTTTGGAGATGCTTTCACATGTGGTTCAAATCTAATGATATTTAATAGATAATTACTCTTCAGAGTAGAACACAACAAAAGAAATACTTGGGGAGACACAGAAAAACACCTGGGTATAAGTTTGAAACAAAGTTTCAAAGTTCTAAACCGTGCTTATTAGTAGCAGGCTTTTTATCCCTCTAAATTTCACTCCAGTAATGTAGATAATCTTTGAGGATCCTATTCATTTGTTTATAGGTCTAAGAGCTAAGTCAAAAATTTTCCTTTGGTGTAAATATGATTTACTCAATTCTTTACTTGAAGGCAAGGAGAATTCACAGGCACGATTCTTGCCTTAATAGACACCAGCTAGGTCTTTGGTCATTGTGTGTGTCCTATGGAGTTATTATATATTTTGTACACGTGTAGCTGTCAATTATCAGTAGATAATAACTGATAGATATAACTATATAACTAGTAGATAATAACTGATAATAACTTCCAATAACTTTAGAACTAAATGAAAACTAACAATGGAAGATTGAACTGGTCTGGATAGTAGTTACCTCATCCTTTTGGTAGAAAACAACCTAAAGTACCGTGTTTTTTCCCAGTATACTAGAGAGGAATATGTGGAATTAGAATTGGAACTCAGATCCACACACAGGGTATGTAACTTAATATATTATGTTGATACCAATAGCCCAGTGCTTGTAGTTGGTACCCACACTGTCATTTGCTTTATTCCATATGAAATTATAGCATAAAGATATTTATAAATATTATATATGGGCAGCGCCTCTGGCTCAGTGAAGAGGGCACTGGCCCCAAAAAGTGAGGGCAGTGGGTTCAAATACAGCCCTTGCCAAACTGCAACAAAAAAAATAGCTGGGCATTGTGGCAGGCACCTGTAGTCCCAGCTATTTGGGAGGCTGAGGCAAGAGAATCACCTAAGAAGTCCAAGAGCTGGAGGTTTCTGTGAGCTGTGACAGCACAGCACTCTAACAAGGGCAACAAAGTGAGACTGTCTCTAAAAAAAAAAAAAAGTTATAGATTATCTTTTTTGACAACTTCAAAATATACCTTATGGATTCACCACAAATTTCCTAGCTATTCTGCATTATTTGGGTATTTTTGATTGTCAATAAAGTGACTCTAATTTTTCTCATTAAAGCTTTTTCTATTTAAGATTAGTTAGGTATATTCTCCACAAATAGAATTATTGGTCAAGGCTTCATTCATATTTAAGGGCCTAAAAAACCTATTTCCAAATTGCTTTCCATAAGGGTTGGGGAATAATTTAAGCTCTCCTAAATTGGTTTCTTTTTTTTTTTTTGAGACGGAGCCTCAAGCTAACCCCCTGGGGGGGGAGAGTGCCATGGCATCACAGCTCATAGCAACCTCCAACTCCTGGGCTCAAGCGAGTCTCCTGCCTCCGCCTCCCAAGTAGCTGGGACCACAGGCGCCCACCACAATGCCTGGCCATTTTTAGGTTGCAGCCATCATTGTTGTTTAGCGGGCCCGGGCTGTGGATTCGAACCCGCCACCTTAGGTGTACGTGGCTGGCGCCCTAGCTGATTGAGCCACAGGCGCCGAGCCTGTTAGTGATTTTCTTAAGGACAGTGTGCTACAGTGAGCATCCTCATAGCCATCTGCTCCTGCACATGTGTTAGGGTTTCTCCAGGGCGGACACTTGGCAATGGGGTTGCTGACTGTGCACAATTTTGAACCTCAGCATCTGTAATGTCCCCAAGCTGACTTCAGAGTTAGGTTTATTAGACCACTGCTGGGTCATATTAGCTGTTGTTTCTGCAGTAAGATGGTGAAACTACTGGCTGCATGGCTCTGTCCCTCATTCATTCACTCATTCATTCATCTATTCAACAAATATCTATTACTGTGTACCAGGCACAGCACTGGGGCATTGAACTGCTAGATAGTTTGTCATTCTCCTGGTGGAGCCCAAGTCTATCTTCCTCTCCCTGGGCCCTGAAATACCCTGGTCCTGGGACCTCACAGGAAAGCCTAATTGGAAGATAATCATTGTGCTATATCAGATTGTTTTCTAGAAATGTTTTTGGGGATAAGGGAGTCAGAACTTTCCCCTGAGAAATTATTGGTAAGGTTCCAGATGCACAGAATACAACAGAAGGTATAGGGTGGACATTTCTCAACTCTGAGGTCCCCATAAAGAGGCTGATGGAATAAGAAAATCCAGTGATTCTTCTGATTCTTCTCCATTTGGTTGTGAAACAAACAAGAAGTGAGTGCCCATAAAGGCCTTCCAGAGCTCATTCAAAAAAAAGCCTTAAGTCCCTCCTGTCCCTGTATTGGTGACCCTTTGCGATGTAACCCTGCCATGATTTTCATTGAAATAGAGTTTCTCTCGCCAGTCTTCTATCTGGGCTTGACTATGACTTGCTTTGGACAAGAGGACCTACTTTTTCCTTCTCACCAATTTTAATGATCATGTATACATAGATTCCTAACCTATTAGATAAAGCACTTTGATCAAAAACCCAGCTGCAAAGACTTGGTTCTCCTGGCCAAGGAAAGGAACCAGGTTGGAACTACATGTGAAAGCTGTTGACCTTACCCTTAACCTTGTGGTACTGGGCTTGACTGTCCTCTCTTGGGATGTGGCAGACAGTGTAGAAGGGGCCAGGCTGGACAGATATGCAATCAGGGAGATACAGGCCCTGAGGGGGCAAGCCCAGAGGGGTAAAGGCTTTGCAGGAAAGTCAAATCTGGTAGGCAGATCATAAATCCAGGTGGATGGATGAAATAGCAGGTGGCCACCTGCCGGGCTGCTTGTCAGCATCTGGGAGGGCTGACATGGATCCAGCAGCAGGTGTTTTCACAGCAGGCAAGGACAAGGTGAGGAATCCAAGGCAGGTGACATCCAGAAATTCTGAAAAATTGTTGCCAATGGGGACTTCTACCAGCTGAAGGGAATATGAAGGGAGAGTATGAACTGAGCCACATGAGATGAAGAAGAAAGAACAAGGGGGTTGGAGTCAGAAGGTTCACAGACTGACCATGTGACTTTGGTATGTCTGTCAACCTCTCTGAGCTTCAGTTATTTCTTCTGAGAAGTGGGGAGAATGATACCGATTTCTGAGTTGTGATGGGACTAGATGGAGGTTATGGATTTTTTTAAAACCAAAAAGTCTTTATAACTGGACTGGACATTGGACTGGAGTTCCCAGGGAGAACTCTAGTTCTGTGGGAAGGTAAGGATGAGAGAGCTGGCACAGCAAGATAGGGCCCTAGAGGAATATGGGTCCGCTGAGGTCACTAAGATGGTGAGTCTGACAAGGTAGCATGACAAGCAGAGGGTATAGAAGTGGCAAGCCGGCTCGGCGCATGTGGCTCAATCGGCTAAGGCGCCAGCCACGTACACCCAAGGTGGCGGGTTCGAATCCCCAGCCTGGGCCCGCCAAACAACAATGACGGCTGCAACCAAAAAAATGGCCGGGCGTTGTGGTGGGCGCCCGTGGTCCCAGCTACTTGGGAGGCGGAGGCAGGAGACTCACTTGAGCCCAGGAGTTGGAGGTTGCTGTGAGCTGTGATGCCATGGCACTCTACCCGGGGGATAGCTTGAGGCTCCGTCTCCAAAAAAAAGAAGTGGCAAGCCCAATGTATCAATTAGCTTTTGCTGCATGACAAACCACCCACTGTGTAATGGTTTAAAATATCCATGCTTTAGTTTGCCTGATTTTGTCTGCTGGTTGGCTGGTTTTCTGGTCTGGGCCGCCTCAGCTGGTGCCGGATGACCAGGGATGGCTTCGGTCTTGTGTCCAGTGTCTTACTTGGGAAGCCTGCAATGTCTGGAATGGCCAGGCCTCTCTGCCTACATAGTTTCCTCCTCTAAGAATGGCGGTCTCAACCTGTGTGTCGCAACCCCTTTGGGGGTCAAATGACCCTTTCACAGGGGTCGTCTAAGACCATCTTGCATATCAGACATTTACATTATAGTTATGAAGTAGCAACGAAAATAATTTTATGGTTGGGGGTCACCACAATGTAAGGAACCGTATTAAAGGGTTGCGGCATCAGGAAGATTGAGAACCACTGTCTAAGAGAGTGGCCCAGGCTTCTTCACATGGTGGTTTTACCAGTAAGGGAGGACAAGCCCAAGTTATAAGCACGTTCCAAGCCTCTGTTGGCATCACCTTTGCTAGTGTTCCATTGGCCAACTCCTATTTGTCAAATTCACATTGAAGAATTCCTTTACCTCCTGGCACACCACTCACTGGGATATCTTTTAGTTTTTGAACTATGTAATTTTGAGCCTGGGCTTCAAATGAAAATTCCTTCTGCCACAATCAGAGTGGGAGGATGGAGGGAAAAAGTTTCCAAAGTAATGGCTATGTAGTGTTTCTGCATTTGCAGCCAACTGTGGCTCTGAATCAGGAACTGGCAGAGCAGGGTGCGAGCTCTGGCCCTGTTGTGAACCAGCTGTGTCCTTGGCCCAGGCTTATGGTCTATCATGAGCTTGAGCCCCTGCTTTGCTGAGGATGATTTTCAGAGCAGAATGAAATAAATGATTGCCACAGAAATTCAAATCACTCTTCTAGTTCTGGGGTCCAGAGTCTCTAATACCACATTTATCACTTAATATGAAAAATGAGTATTAATCTTAGCAATGTAATAGTGAGTAAAAAAGTAGTAAGTAAAATAATTTTTTACTTACTGATATTAAGCAAAAAAAATCAGGCCCCAGGGATATATAAAATCATAATTTCCCCTTCATAAAGGTAATATAACTATATCCATTTTAGGAATATGTAGAGTACATATAGATAAACATATTAAAACTTTTTGAACAGGAAGCCAGGGAATGATAAACACAGGGAATCAAGATGGGGCTTTCTAGGAGTGGGAGGGGTGGTGGTTGGCTGAGTGGGGCATGTGGTTAGATATAAGATGATGTCAGGAGTCTTATTTTTGGTTTGGGTGGTGGGTTCTTAGATTTTTGATATATCAATAAAAATGTCTAATGTTAACTAACTAAAAGAAGCCACATGCAAACCAATGATGAAAGCATATCATGAAACAAAGATTGAGATTAAATCCAATTCTGAGTTTCTAAAGTCCCAAAAAGTATGTTGCAAATTGTGATCCAGGCTGGTCCATCTGCTGTTTAGATCAGCCTGCTGAGGTGTTTGTTTTGTATTTGAATGATTAGGTGTTGAATGCTTCCTCTGGGCTGTGCAGGTTGAGCTCAGAGAGCTTTGATGTGAAGTGCCCAGAGGTGCTGGTAGGAGGAGGAATGAATCAGCCCTAGGTGGGGTGGGGGTGTCATTAAGTTAACGACAGTAGGTTAGTGACTTAGGAGGCATCCTGGTGACGCCTTGATCAAGTGAGTCTCCTGGGAAAACTTCTCTTCTGTCCACCCATAGTGCCCAAGGTGCTAATGCTCATGTCAGGACATGGGACAGAGCTGGCTCCTGTTAATCTAAAGGAGCCTCACTAGGGTTGCCATGGCGAGATCAGTGCCTGAGTGCCTTTGTTCGTTCTCAAACCTCAGTTGTTGGGGCTGCAATTCCCAGCATGATCCTAGGCACAGTGATAGCACAGAGATGTGGACACCTCCATCTCTCACTGAGGGCTCTGTGGGCTGAGCTGAGTGATTTAGGATCATGTAGGGCTTGGCGGAAGACCAAACCTTTGTGGCTTATCCCTGTCCCCAAGTTGTTCTCCTTTGCCTCTTCAGTTGTCTGTTTCCCCTAGCAGGAATACTCTGTTCAGCCAGGCTCTGGGAGTCAGTCCAAAATGCTGGCCACCTGGCAGAGGATGTTTTGGGTGACTATGGGGCCATGGGGGTTCTGTTCCTCAAGGGAACAGAAGGCAGAATGAATCTAACCTTTATTGAGCACCTGCTGTGTGCCAGGCACTATGTCCGTCTCACTAAATCCTCATAGTATTCCTATGAGGTGTTATTAAAATATCCCTATCTCTGGGCTTAAAAAGCTTTCTCTTATGGAAAATTTCAAAACCATATCCCGAAATCCCATTATCCATCACCCTGCTTCAATAATTAATAGCTTGTGAACAATTTTGTTTCATCCATACCTCCACCCACTTCCCTCCTTCCTAAATTATTTCAAAGCAAATCTTAGATATAGTATAATTTTTTTTCTATATTTCAATGTATATATCAAAAGATAAGGATTCTTAAAAAAAAATCACATTGTCATTCTCACTGTTGGGGACCAGCCCCAAATTATACCATAAGTTCTGTCCCATGTTCAGGACACAAAGAGAAAGTTTTTTTAGAGAAGCTGGATTTGGGTGGCTGACCACCTTCAAGCATTAGGTTGGGTAGAAAGCCCCTTGCTCCCAGCTAGCTCTGTTTTTATTATATACATTAAAGAGGGGAAAGGGCAGGGGAGGCTAAACCCTTACGTCATAGTTCTTGTTGGGCTTGCATTTTCTAACAGAACTATTTCTTTAATTGCATTGATTTACTTCTTCCTTTTATCACTCTACATTATTTTTGTTCCTAACACAAACAAAGCCTGGGACAGGAACACAGTCCAGGTGCAGAAATCAAGGCTGACCCCAATTAGACCCCACATACAAACCCTAAAATGAGCAATTAAGCCCTCTGTGAAGACTTGTGAGCAGTCTGGCACCTGCCATACTGAGAAATGGGAGGGGAGGGGCACTTTTTCTCACCTCTCCTAGAGACTTTTTCTCTCTTACTGTGATCAAAACATTTTTGCTGTTTCTATGCCTTCTCTCATAAATCTTCCCAATGCCTGCTCCCTGCTTCCCAAGAGAGAAGTCCCACCTGTGAGCGCCTGGCATCTCAGTGATGAAAGACCTTGAGGCTGGTAACACTAGGGAAAGGGTGAAGCCAGGGCAAGACAGTCTCTTTGTTTTAAAGGGCCAGGCTTCCAAGCCATTGCACTTTGTAACAGATTATGGATTTCTCCCTATGGATCCTGTAGTCTTAATGTGTCCATACTTTTCTCTGATTCATTTTTCTCCCATCTCTGTTTCCTTTGCCCATCATCAGCAATCATTTTCTTAATTTAATTTCTAACCTACTTATAATAAACAATTAAATATTGGTTTTAAAGTTATTAAATCATTATTTCTACCAGTACAAGCACATCAAGATATGACTCTTCCCTTAAGTACTCACATGTCTACCCGCATCTCACACCTAAAAAGAAATCAAAACAATTTTTTTATGAATTTTACTAAATGGTACTGGGACATCCAGATAGTCATTTTGAAAGATATCACACTGAATACATACCTCACGCCAAGTATCAGAATAAACTCCAAGCACACTTTAGTCCCAGCTACTCAGGAGGCTGAGGCAAGAGAATTCCTTAAGCCCAAGAGTTTGAGGTTGCTGTGAGTTGTGATGCCACAGCACTCTACCAAGGGTGACATAGTGAGACTCTGTCTCAAAAAACAAACAAACAAACAACAACAACAAAAAAAAAACCAAAAAACTCCAAGCATATCAGAGATCTAAATGTGAAAATATGAATCATATTTATCCTAGAAGAAAACATGGGTCTGTGTCTAGGGAAAGACCCCCACTCCTTAAAAAAAAAACTATGCTTTAAAGTTCAGATGCATGAAAAATTAATAAATACAATCACATTGGGCAGCTCCTGTAGCTCAGTGGGTAGGGCGTTGGCTACATACACTGAGGTTGGTGGGGTGGAATCTAACCTGGGCCAACTTAAAAAACAATGACAACTGCAACAACAATAACAAAATAGCCAGGTGTTGTGGCAGGTGCCTGTAGTCCTGGCTACTTGGGAGGCTGAGGCAAGAGAATTGCTTAAGCCCAAGAGTTTGAGGTTGTTGTGAGCTGTGATGCCACAGCAGTCTACCCAGGGTGACAGCTTGAGACTTTGTCTCAAAAAAAAAAAATACAGTCACATAAACTTTTTTTTTTTTTGCATGGCAAAAATACTATAAGCAGAATTAACAGACAAATGACAAACCAGTGGGAAGTGATTTGTAAGAGCTATCATAAATAAAGGGCTAATCTTCCCCAATAGAGGAAACTTTTTTTAAATGGGGAAAAAGAAAAAAATCCAAGACCTGATAGAAAAATTGGCAAAAAATGTGAATAGATAATTCATAGAAAAAAGATTATGCAGATGGCCCTTAAACCTATGAAGAGATGGTTGGCTTCATTCATAATAAACAAAATGCAAATTAAACCCCAATGAGAGATCATTTCTCACCCATGTGATTGGCAGACATTCAAAGGTTTGAT
The DNA here is from genome assembly GCA_963574575.1 of Galagoides demidoff. Classification (NCBI taxonomy): domain Eukaryota; kingdom Metazoa; phylum Chordata; class Mammalia; order Primates; family Galagidae; genus Galagoides; species Galagoides demidoff. The sequence goes on from CAUYQV010069848.1 coordinate 59,225, forward strand.
GAATACTCTGGTAATGAGCTTTAGGAAAATCACTCATACAGTGCTAGTGGGAGGGCAAATTGGCCCAAGTCCTATGGAAGGGAATTTGTCAATATCTAAAAAAAAAAAAAATTACTTATATATTTACTGCTTGACCTAGCAAGACTTCTAGGAATTTACATGGAAGATCATCTCCACAGAATAGAACACTATGCCAAGACTATTCACTGCAGTATTATTTACAATAGCAAAATATTACAAACAACCTAAATGCCAATTGAGAGTGGATGAATACATTACAGGACTCTAGTTGTCATGCAATGATGTCAAATGCAGTAATTAAAAAAAAATGATAATAGAGGAAGATCTCCATGTAGTGGCATGGAGTGATTTCCAGGGCTTATGTTAAGTAAAAAGCCAGGTAACAAATCAAATCAAGTAAACAAACAAAAGACTCAGGTTATCAAGGAGTGTATACAATGTTCTTTTATAGTAGAAAGAAAGGGACTATTTATTTTTGTGAAAAGAAACGGGTAGGATAAATTGGAAACTGGCAAAAAGAATTAACCTGTAGGGTGTGGATGTGAGTGAGGCATAGGCAATGAGGATGAACTTGATGCTTCTTTGAGTTTACTTTTTATATAGAGTTGAAATTTGAACCATGTAAATGTTGTACATCTTCAAAAAATAAGATTAAATTTAAAAGAATTTGAAAAGCAAACCCTATTTTGTGGAAGTTCTAATTCGTGGCAAAAAAAAGCAAATCCTAAAATTAAGTGCAAAGTAAGTGATGCCAACCATATATCAAATTGTTAGCATAATCATATAAAAGAGGTATTAATTCAAGTAACTTTTGCCTACAAATATTCTGCCTATGAGCGATATATTCTAAAGCTGTTCTATTCAATGCAATAACCACTAGCCACATTTGGCTAAATACTTGTTCTAGTTTGAATGTTTGTGTCCCCTCCAAAATTCGTGTTGAAACTTAATTGCTAATGCAACAGTATTAAGAGGTGGGGCCTTTAGAATGTGATTAAGTCATAAGAACAGAGCTCTCATGAATGGGATTAGTGACCTTATAGAAGGGATGGAAGGAGCCCTCTTTGGTCTTCTACCTTCTACCATATGAGAATGCAACATGACAGCCTTTATCAGACACCAAATGCCAGTGCCTTGGTCTTGGACTTCCCAGCCTCTAGAACTATGAGAAATAAATTTCTATTATTTATAAACTCCCTTTTGCTCTCAGATATTTTGTTACAATAGGAAAGTAGATCAAGACAGTATTTAAATGCTTAAATAGGGCAGCACTGTGGCTCAAAGGGTAGGGTGCTGGCCCCATGTGCTGGAGGTGGTGGGTTCAAACCCACCCCTGGCCAAAAAAAAAAAAAATGCTTAAATAAAATTAAAAAATTAGTTCCTCAGTCATACTTGTATGACTTGAAATTTATGGTCATATATTTCAATAACCATATGTGGTTAGTAGCTACCATATTGGACAGAAGAGTTACAGAGCTTTCCATTAAGGCTGGACATTCTAGTAGACATCAATATTTTGAGGACAAAGAAAATTGCACATACATCTTGATTTTTTTCTTAGTAGCTTTGTGATAGGTAGTAACAGTGGTATAGCAATTATGATACTTTTTGAATATTGAAGGATAGAACAAAAAAATTGATATGTTGATTTATGGGAAAGTAAGTTCTACTGAAGAAAAGAAATATAAACATGAAAATGGGCTCAGTGCCTGTGGCTCAAGTGGCTAAGGCGCCAGCCACATACACCAAAGGTGGCGGGTTTGAATCCAGCCTGGGCCCGCCAAACAGCAATGATGGCTGCAACCAAAAAATAGCTGGGCATTGTGGTTGGCGCCTGTGTTCCCAGCTACTTGGGAGGCTGAGGCAGGAGACTCGCTTGAGCCCAGGAGTTGGAGGTTGCTGTGAGCTGTACTGCCATGGCACTGTACCCGGGGGACAGCTTGAGGCT
>CAUYQV010069850.1:0-31820 GCA_963574575.1 Galagoides demidoff
ACCTTACCAGACTTCAGGCTATACTATAAATCTACAGTGATCAAAAGAGCATGATACTGGCACAAAAACAGAGCGGTAGATTTATGGAACAGAATAGAGAACCAAGAGATAAACCCAGCTGCTTATCGTCATTTGACCTTTATGGAGTAAACACATTTAAGAGTTTATGGCGCGGGCTTCTTTCCCTCTGTAGTAGGTTTCTTCTCGGCTGGCTTCTTTTCAGCTGCTGGTTTCTTGGTAGAGGCAGCCTGTTTTCCCACCAGAGGTTTTTTTCTGCTTTACATGGACAGGCTCTCCCCTTCTCCACTGCTTCAGGCTTCTTGCCTGCATCCCCCTTCTCCTTTGACTTGGCCTACAGTGCTGCAGCTGCCCTATCCAGGGGCGTGTGGGATTCCTGGCCTGGAGAAGAATGGTATTCTGTCTGGCACATGGTCTTTGCATGTGGGTTTAGCTTTAACACGATTCTTGGATTTTTCGATGGATTCTTCTTCAGGACTCTGCAATGAATCTTTTTGCATGGTGCTCGAAGAGCTCTTTGGATCTCTGGGGTTTTCAAGATTCTGCTAAGGCCTGTGCTCATCACCTTGTGCTTGGGAAAGTTGTAGTAACTCCTGAGAGAAGCAGCATTACGCCAAGTGCCTTGCCATTCATCTAACTTTCGTAAAGCACTTTCAGTCCAAATGCAGAAAAGTCTCACATGCCCACCAGGAGCACCTTTCAAAATGTTCATCCGGCTTACATTAAGCAGAGTTATTCCAAGGGTGTTCCTGAAAGCCTTGATGATACATCATCCTCATCACAGATGGTGCAGGGTCCGCTGTGCTGGATACCACGATGGTTTCTCATTTGCCCTTACCAGCCCTCACTCCCTGAGAGGCATAGACCTTCTTGACGTTAGTCTAGCCCTTAAGTTTCTTGAGGAGTAAAACAGCCTCCTTGGTCTTCTTATAGCCTTCAACTTTATCTTTAACCGCCAAAGTAAGTTCAGGATCTTCTTCAATATGATGATCTTTAGATGTGACCAGCACCGGTAAGACTGAGGTGGCCAGGACAGGGCAGACGGGATATAGCTTTGGGGTTGTGTTCACTCTACGGTGCCAGGGACACCAGGTTTTGCTTGGTGCAAACATGCAGCCCGCACCCATATTTCCAAAAGCACCCTGGCCAGAATGGTGAGTCCTACCACCTCGAACTCAGAATCCTAGCCACAGCTCCGTCAGTACCCCAAGACTCAGCACTGGTCTGATGGTCTGACAGTCTGACGACCTGCTAATTCACTGACAACATGTGATTGTTATTGTTTTTACACAAGTTAGTATGAACAAAATTCACAATTTCTGGTCTAATAGGAGCCTTGAAGACAGCAGGTAAAGTGATGTTTTTGCCAGATGACTCCCCCTTTTCAGAGTACACTGATATCTATAGTCAAGCACAAGCCATGGTGGGGAGAGAAGATGGCCACGCTCCTCTCTACCCCATGGCTTCTACAGGAAAAAAAGCTAATCTCCCTGTCTTAATCCCTCCCACACCACCTTGACAACCCAGTCTACACAGAAGCCAATAAACTTTCTAAAACAGAAACCCAGCCATGTCTGTGTCCTCCTTACAATCCTCCAATAGCTAATGAGAACTTGCAGAATAAAAATCCAAAACCTCCAGCATTCATGAGTTGGCTGCTATAGGCCCCAGCCCTGATCATTCATCTGTCCTCCCTCCACCTCACACCCTATACCTGGGTCCTACTGAACTACATTTAGTTCCCTGCCTACGCAAAACTCCCTCACATTCTGGTGCCTATATTAATAACAGCATTCCCAGCAGAATTATAATTCACCCAAGAGGGTTCAAAGGAAGAGACCGAATGAAAGAATCGCTTTCAGAGATATGGGAAGAGTAAAATGAATTAACTAGCAATGGTGGGAAGCCATTACCACCCCAGGACTAAGGAGATCAGGGGAGGAAATAATGATGCTAGAGCCCCGGAAAGCTGGAGCCATGGGGGTGGCACAGGTGTCAACCACTTGGAAGTGTAGTTGTGGGGAGACGCAGCTACTGCCAGAGGATAAGAACATCCACATATATCCCCCAGGAATTCCTGCGCTGCTTTGCACACTGCTCCATCATAGCATTCTTCACAGCGGTCTGTTCCCTTGCTGGCTTCTACATAAGCCTACGTGCTTCCAGAGGACAAAGACCCTTTTTGCATCAGCACATGTAAGGCATATGTAGCACCGTGTCTGGATCGTAGAGAGTGTCCAACATATGTTTTTCTGAGTTAATGAACAAATAATCAATCCAACTGTTCTACATTTTTCAAAGTGAAACCTGAAATCGATGGGTTTGTAGGCAAAATAAAAACAGTACAGTGAGCCTTTTAGGCATGATTTAGGAAAATGTTTATTGAGATTTAAGAAAGCTGCCACTGTGTTAGGTTTCTTCTGTCTCTGGGATTTGGCCTCCCAAAAGGAAGCATTATTAAATGGAAATGGAAATAACAGTTTCCTGAGTCTGACTTTTCATGGAAACAATGAGTAAGAACCCATTAACGTCGTGCAGGTGATGCCTAGCATCTGTCTTCTCTGATGCAAGAAATGAAGGGTCCACCAGCATCAACAAAACTACCCACACTGTAGGATGACTGGAGCAAAGAGAGGAAAACTGAAGCTCAGCTCAGAGTGAATAGACCTCTCTGGGCCCTATGAGTGACACAGGGAAGTGACAGTGGGATGTCCCATAAGAAACAGAAGTAAGTTGGCTCTCTGAGAATAAACATAAATCAATACTTAATGAATGAGACTGAGATATGAGAAAGTTGCTAGCTATTAGAACTGCAACATTTGACCATAATGTGGTTGATTGACCTTGAGAGATGGGGAGCTTCGGAGCTTGGCTAGGGTGTGTCAGCAACCAATACTTGACCACAGGTCTGAGGACTGGCCAGCCCTGGAATCCATGTGAATTTCCTAAGATGTAGGATGTGTTAGAAGCCAAGCTGATCTCTCCTAGGCTCACACCCAGGATCAACTTAGACCCTATGTTTGAACATTTATACTCTACTCGAAAACAGCAGGTTTTCTTATGAAAAATCCAGAATCACAGCTGAAGACCCAAACTTCAAGTCAGGTGACTCTTATGGGCCAACCTCTATGATCTTGCGTTTGCTCCTTTATGAAATGGACACCATAATTCCCACCCTGACAGCCTCACATCACTGTCATTGTTGTGACAACCAGTTGAACAAGAACACTGTGAACATGGAAGTGCCATGAGACCCAGGTGTCACAGACTCGGGCCCCGCCCCCTCTTCTACCCAGAAGAGAGCTGTACACTGTGAATGCTGCTCCCTAAATGTTTAGCAAGAACAAAAGGTGGCTATAATTTTTGGCTGGAAGAATTAAATGGAGAAGGGTTTAGAGCAGCAGGAAAATGTCAGACAGCCTCTAGGGACAATCTCAAGTGAGTCCAGGATAGAAACTTGGAAAAACTGAGGCAGGGGAAGGAAGAGTGAAACAAATGTGCAGCCTGAAGAAGAAAAAGGGCCAAGAAGTGAAGAGAACATCAGCTTCTTTTCCAAAGGCAAAAGTCCATCCCAAGACTAAATATCCTTTCCAAAGGGGAAGAGAGAGAACTTTCAAGGAACAGCTTCTTTTCTGGCTGTGGAGGTGGAAAGGGGAAAGAACTGTATATTTGAAGTCCAAGGGAAGACAAATTATTTGCTTTGAGTATGGGTAAAAATGAGAGAAACAAGGAGAGGGAAAGGGCTAACGGCTTGAACTTGGACTAAAGTAAACACCATCAAACATGATGAAATACATACAATGCATAGAGCAAAAGCAGGAACTCAAGTTCACACATCAGCCAAAAGCACAGTCTCTCACCACTGGAGCCAAGACACAAAAATGTTCACCATGTGAGCGGTCAGGGGCACAGGAAGAAGAGACTGGAGGCCTGGCAACCTGGTCTGCCCACCTGCTGAACTGGGAGTGCCAAGCCCTAAGCACTGCAGAGAGAAGCAAGAGTCATACGTGTGTACATACTAAACAACCAAAAGCCACTTGACCCTTGGGAACCCCAGTTATCTCCCCTATAAAATGGCCTGCTGATACTGGCTTGACTTACTTGCCATCCAGGCTTATGAGAATCAAAAGTCATAAGATGAAATAGTTTATAAATGAGAAAAAGACTTTCAAATGATTAGTATTTGATACAGGTGTTTTGGCAAAGCCCGCATCCCTCCGCCTAAAGCTCACACCATGGAGTTCCATCGGAGCTCACTGTAGACCTCAGCTCCGGTCACGTGAGGAGCACACATAGCACTCTTCCTGGCGACCTTGAGCCATGGCCCAGCTGTGGCTGGGATGAGAGGAGGAATGACACCCAGGGCTGCATGTTTCTCTCCCTCCTCTCTTTTCTCCGAGCCCTTCCCAGCAGCTGCAAAGTACAAATCCCCTAGACTTCTATGCTCCCCATCAGGAATCTGAACTTCCTCCTGCTCAGATTCCTCATTTCCCTGCTTCCCCATAAACAGCCTCGCTCACGAAAGGAGCTCCACACTTCACCTGCCTCTGCCTGAACGTGATGAGAAGATGCCCCTTCCTCCCACAGTGGGGGAAATGTGCTGTCCTTAGCATGGAAGATGGGAACAGCGGGGGGGAGCGAGGATCTTTCTGTTTGGGGGACCCTCCTGGAGTTCCCTTAGAGGCACAAAGGTGGCTGGATTACCTCCACTGGTGAGGTGTCTCAGAGGAAGCAGAGCTGGAGAAGAAATGAGAGTTCTGAACATCTAAGGGGCGGGGCGCAAGATCTGATGGAGAGGATCTGATCATGGAATCCAAATGAGGAGAAAAGGAGGGTCCTGGCCAGGGGGAATGACCAGAGCCCAGGCTGTCCTTGCTGGCTTGCTGTCTCCTGCTTGCTTGGGTAAGGGATTCATAGTGGAATTCCAGCATCCATCCCATAGACAAAAGATAGAAACCACAGCGCAAACTCACTCCAAGGGTAATGGCATTGTCTCCCTGATCCTCCAAATAAATCCAGGCATGTCCCTCGAGTTATCGCTCCATCAAATATGTGTATAACCGTCTCCACATCAATAGCTGTGAACTTTTGCTGGGCCCTTGCTAAGTGCCAGCGCTCCACTAACGGCCTAACATGCACCTCCTTGTCTAATTCCCACCATAACCGCTTGATGCAGCTCTCCTTATTCTCTCTTTTTTTTTTATTGAATGGTAACTGTGTACATTAATGCACTTCTGGGGTACAGTGTGGTGTTTTCACACACAATATGAAACATTTCCATCAAACTGGTTAACATAGCCTTCATGTCATTTTCTTAGTTATTATGTTAAAACGTTCATATTCTACTCATAGAAAGATTCACTTGTACCCTTGGAAGATAAACCATAGAAGTGAACCCTTGAATCCCCCTCCCTCCACCCATTCCCCCCTCCCCCCGGACTTCCCCCTCCCCCCGCACTTCCCCCTCCCCGTATCTTTAGGTTAGCTCTCCTTATTCTCATCCTAAGGATGAGGAGCCCAGCCAGGCACAGTGGCTCACACCTGTAATCCTAGCACTCTGGGAGGCTCATGTAGGTGGACTGCCTGAGCTCACAGGTTCAAGACCAGCCTGAGCAACAGCAAAACCTCGTCTCTAAAAATAACTACACGTGGTAGCCAGTGCCTATAATACCAGCTTTTGGGAGGCTGAGACAAGAGAATTGCTTGAGCCTGAGAGTTTGAGGTTACTGTGAACTATGACACCGCGGCACTCTACAGGGGCAACACAGTGACACTCTGTTTCAAAAAAAGACAAGGAGCCTGTCAAGAATGCAGTGGAGCATGGCTTAGTACTCCAGCAGCCTGAATCTCAAAATTGCAGGCTTCACTGCCACGTTTGATTGCTTCTTTTCACTGCTCTTTCAAAGTAGAGCAACTCCATGTAGTTTATTTGACAAGGATAAAAACTCAGCACTAGCCAGGCACTGTGGATCACGCCTGTAATCCTAGCACTCTGGGAGGCCGAGGAGAAAGGAGCCCTTGAGCTCAAGAGTTTGAGACCAGCTTGAGCAAAAGAGAGACCCCTTTTCTACTAAAAATAGAAAAGCTTAGCAAGGTCTGGTGGTGCATACCTGTGGTCTAAGCTACTTGGGAGGCTATGCAGGAAGATCCCTTGAGCCCAGGAGTATGAGGTTGCAGTCAACTATGATGATGCCACTGCACACTGTACCTGGGGTGACAGAGTGGAACTCTGTCAAAAACAAAAATCCCTCAGCACCTCTGAACTCAAACCCAAACTGTGACTTGTTTGCAAAACTGGTCCTGCAGTTCTTGATGCAAGGTTGGTTCTACTTCATTAAGCTAGTAGTTATTTAAATTAAAAAAAAAAAAAACAGCTGTTGCTAACAAGCGCCTGTGTACTGCAATAGAAACACATCATTTTGTTCCCATTTTGTGAAAATGGGAAAAGCTACAAACTGGTCAGCAACACAAGCCATCAGGTACTCTCCTAAGCCACCTGCCGCAAAGAAAGTTAAGTGATTCAGGATGCTTTCCTTCAGGGAAGGTTTTTTTACATTGCAAATATCCATCAGTGCATCACTTATTTCTCCTTTCCAAAAATAGGACTTTTATTCCGATCTACTTTGTTCTCCTTCAAAGAGAAACCGCATTTGAATAAGAGTGTAAGTACCACCTGCAGCACTGTGGGGTGTGCACACCGACGTTATTTCTGGAACAGAGGACTAGGGTTTGGGGCAAAAGGAGCACCTCCCTGAAAAGTTTTACTTAGGATGCTCTGAATTTGAAGCCTCTGTTGTGGGACTCCTAAATGCCAACTCTGTGAGAAGGTCTCCTATGATAAATGTACCACTACCTTTTCCAGGTGCCTGCAGGGGTCCTGTATCTCACAAGCAGAATATGGTTAAAAGAGGCCTCAGGGGCAACCTAGACACTAAGTGAAAAGCCCAGAAGGTTGAAAAATTGAAGATAAAGGCAGAGGTTGCTACTGATATGCTGTATCAGTCACACAGGTTTTTCTTTAGCATGAGCAAAAACAGACAATCAAAGGGAGACCTTCTTCTCCCTTTCTAAAACTTTGACCCTAGGCTAGCCTTTCTAAGGTTGAAGCCCACATTGACTCTTATGAGACAGTCAGAGCGTGGTTTAGTATTTGATTTTTGTCTGGCCCTTGGGGGTAACAGCCCCCTGGTTCTCTGAGCTGGCCCGGTTCTGTAGGGGGAAAAGTTCTTTATCTTCTCCCTTGATGAGAACAGCAGGTGTTGGTTACTGCTCTGAGGAAGCCCTGCAAAGGACTTAAGAGAAGCCGAGCCCCAAAAGCAAACGGTCTAAAGTGCAGGACTGTACTAAAACTGCTTTGCCATCTAACTAAGGCCATGTGGCCTGAATATATTCAAACTAGTCTTTGCTGGGGAAATCCCTTGAGATTCAACTGTTCTCTTTAAAATTATGAAGAAAGCCAGGTGTGGTGGCTCACCTTTATAATCTCAGTACTTTGGGAAGACAAGATAGAAGGATTGTTTGAGGCCAAGAGTTAAAGACCAGCCTGGGCAACAGACCACGACTCTGTCCTTACAAAAAAATAAGAAAAATTAGCCAGATGTGATATACTGATCTTGTCATCCCAGGTACTCAGAAGGCTGAGGGAAGAGTATCGTTTGAACCCAGGAATTGAAGGCTGCAATGAGCCACGATGGTGCCACTGCACTCCAGCCTGGATGACAGAGTGAGACCCTGTTTCTAAAAAGAAAATTTTAAATAAAAAATAAATTATGAGTCAGACAGTATCCCATTTTCTCCTCTTCTGGATATGTAGACAGTATCCAAAATAGGGCATCTCGGAAGTGTCATCTTGGGCCCATCTGTGTCTGAATCAGCCAGGATAGCTAGCTAAAAATTCAGAGTCCTGGGCCCCATCTCAGACCTACTAATTCAGATTCTCTGGAGATGAGGTGTGGGGATTTGCACTTGACAGATAGAAGGGAGTATGAGGCACAAGGCATGTGAGAGTTTGGGAATCACGAGATTTGAGAATTAAAGACTTTAACTCTTTCTGAGAAAAGAATTTGACCCACCTAAGGTCACAGACATTTTTTCAAGAACCCTCTTGCTATTATGTTAACACAAGGCACTGAGGGAGTTGGGATCCATTATAGAAGAACAGATCTATACACTAAGGGGTGGCAACCAGTTTCCTCAAAAGCCTCTCTGCCTTGCTAATGGTGCTGGTTGCTGCTAATGGTGGTTTGCTCTGAACAAAAGGAGCAGAGAGACTGGGTGTGCAGGTGAAGCTGCTGCGATTGCCATGGAAACAGCAGCCATTATCACTAGAAAGGATCCCCTCTTAGGCAGTTTTTAAAAGCCCTGCTTTTGCTTACTTCACATTAGCAATCCTGCTTTCGTGGGGCCTGGCTGTGAGGGTTTACATAATAAACATGTATCCAAAAAAGAAGTAAATAGAAAATTGTACTCTATTTTCTTCTTTTACATGTCTTCCAAAAGCATCTCAGCATAATTCAAACAGGATGGAAATTCTCATCTCTTGACACAAATCTCATATTGTCTCTAGCTTGTAGGGGAAATGGGAGGGGTTAAGTTTTAGGCTGAAATAATTCATTGGCCTTCCTCCTTTTCCTTTTTAATTAGCAGACCTACTACTAAATGCCTCTGCACTGGGGGTTTAATTAAGTTAAAAATTTTAAAACATGGTTTATTTTATACTGAGTTTAGGGGAATTTTTAAAAGGATGAGTCTGAGGGAAACAATGCCCTACTTTTGTTCTAGAAACCTAGAAGTTAATGTCGAGCATACCACACACAGTGAGCACTGCAGCTCACATTATGAATCGAGCATTTTATCCTTGCCTAAAAATGGTAAAATAACAGCAGCTAGCAGCATATGTGTTTATCACATAGGAAACAAGGCTCAGTGGGCTGTGTCCTTACCAGTGAACTTTTCACATTCCTGAGCCAGGCTTTCTCCTTCCAGGCTCAGAAACCCAAGTGCTTCCTGAGTATATTAATCTCTTCAGGAAGAGGGGCAGAATCATATCGCCTAAGTCCCCAAAACTGAATGCCAGATTATTCATTTGCAATGAGGAGTATCTCTGGCAGGAACATGAAGACTCATGTACTGTACAACCAGCCCTTCCTGCCCCCTTGGTGGACCTGCAGGGGAAGCCAAATAATATAGTGGTCAAAATGCCATTTTGTTCATTTATAATCAGAAAAACAAAGTATTATAAGGGATGGAATACTAAAAGCCCTTGTTAATAGATCCATTTCCGTAGGCAGAACTATAGAGGAAGTCAGATAATAATCAGAGATTGCCTGGAGAGAGAAAATCAGGACAAAGAGAATTCTTCAGATAAATCCAGTGCTAATGGCATCAGGCTGAGAAAGCCGGGAGCTTCCAGGAGTGATAAGAGTGGTCCGGGCGGGGGTTCTTGTCCCTGGACTATGCTTTGAGGGCTCTGCCAATGTATTTTCCTTATGACTCTAATTTCCAAGCTGATCACCATGCTCCCAATTTTCATGTATTTCTTCTAGCTGTGCTTAGCGTCAGACTGGCTACTGTCCTGAATGCTGCACTGCCTTGTCTTTTAAATGGCTTTGCATATTCCATAGTCTACATTCTGTTCTGTGCAATTTTGTGTCGATTTCGTAGTTTAACTCTGTGTTAACCTATCTTGTTTTAATTTGGGGGGAGCAACCTTTCTAAAGCTCCCAATAGGTGGGCAACACATCAGAGTACAATGTTCTATATTTCTTGCGATTTGCAAGTAACTCTAGCAAGTATTTGAGAGTCCAGTGGTTTCCTTAGTGATGCTGTTCTCCTCACTGTACTTGCTCTCCTGCTCTGGTTACCATTCATCCATCCCCAGTTATCCATTATGTGAATGCTTGTATCTTACATTGAGAGGGCCGAGGATGGACAGAGGCCAGGGAAAGCAAAGCCTGAGCGAGGGATGCAGATGGGGACACAGGTTCTCTGGAGCTAGTGTGGGGGAGCCCAGAATGATGCTAGATACAGAATTTTTTTTAATTCATTCTATTAAAATTTTGACATTTATTGTGCTAAACACCTATCATATGAACATACCTAATTTTGCACATAATTTATTCCTATTCAGGTAAATTCGAGCAAAGCAGAAGGAAAAGGAGAACACCTCATATAATCCTAAGGAGACATGTGCTCTCTTTGTGTTACTGGGGAAAAGGACCTAGGCACTCAAGTTCTTCTGAAAGTGTTAACCTGGAATGAAGCTACACCCAGAAATGAAAGCAACAAAATAGAATATAAAACAAACAGGTCATCACTCCTGGATTTCAAAAGAGATGTGGGAAATGGGGGGCACAGGGAATAGGAATCTACCTGGGGGGCCCACACACTCCTTTCCCTGGACCCTTTCTCATATTGAAGCAAAGCCTGCTAATTCTCAGTTGCCCGGCCTTCCTTGGGGTCTCTACAAGTAAAGTGTCAGCCCAGCATCTACCTCCAAGAGACAGCAGGCTTCTGGAGTAGCTATAGCTCTCTCTATGTGCCCTTACGCAATGTATAGGCACAGGTTGGGTAACAGCTATCTTCAGAAAATTGGGGGTCCAACCTGGATGAGGAGGAAAAGGGAATCTGCTGAAAAAGTCTGGAGTCATTCAGCATTACTCACTATCTGTGTTGGGCTATTCTGGTCCAGGCTGGATGGAAAGGAGACAGTTGCAGGGACCTGCAGGAGCTAGTAGGGCCTGTTCATGGGCTCCACCATGACTCAGATGGGCAGAAAGGGAATTTTAAGCCTTTTAATTTGAAAGATCAAAGATCCTACTTCACAATCTTTACATTGCATAAGACAATGGTGCTGGAGAGGCTTCAGGATTCCTTTAATGGATGCTACAAAGAATTAAATTGAGCAGATATTTTCTGAACTGGTATTAAACTGCTACATAGGAGGCAAGGAGAAAGTAAGAGAAAAGTGAAGAGACTGGGAAATGTTTTATCATTTGAACATACAAGAGTTTCATTCCCTTTTTTAAAGAACTTAGAACCATTGAAGCTACTAAATTTACATTGACTAATTGCTTTGACTAATAATATATATGTGTGTATACATATATACATACACATATACATATATACACACACATATATATTTCCTGAAAATTTAGAGAACTTATACATATTTATATTAGTAATGTCAATAAGTAAAAAATAATTAGTAATATAAATAAGTACTAATAAATACATGTTTACATTGGAGGATACAACAAAGCTAGGCTATTAGCATATAGCACAAAACAAATATCCAGATAGATTGTAAAAGGTGGAAAGAACTCCAGAATTTGGGTTTAATTGCTTATAAAATATCTACCCAAATAGCAGTAGAAGCCCATTATGTGGGTAAATCCTTCTTTTAATAAATCAATTAGAGCATTAAATCCATTCCTACATCTACACACTCTAGTTGTGAAATATTCCCTGTTGCAAGTCATTTCATATCCAAAATTTAGAGTGACTTCAGTTCCATTAAAAAGAATAAAAATAGTTTGGGACTCACTAATTTCAAACAAAGCATCAACATTTGGAAAAATTTCAAAGGTATATATTGTATTTTTAAACTTGAACCATTTGGGCCATCCAGCTCCATTTGAACTAATGGGCAAAGCTAAGGTTTCTAGTGTGGACAATGGTGTCCCTGAGTCAAGTCCTTTTCCCTCACTTGCTGGGAGGATACATGGTCTGACAGCCAGCCCTCGCCCTGCTCACCTGAGAGCAAAGCCTGTTGGCCCACTTCTCTGCCAACCTATCCCAGACAGGATCTCAACCTAAAGAGTCTTTATGCTATAGCAGAAGAAAGCCACACTAGCCACTCAGTCTTTCATTCTTACACATGAATAGATAATTTGGGATTGTCAGACATAGGAAAAGAACCATCAACAAAAAGGAGAAAGCAAGAAAAATGATCAAAAATATTGAATAATTCTGTAAACAAAGCAATTGTAATTAAAATACTCAAAGAGATGAAATGCCTGTAAACTAAGGTTAAGATACTGTTAAGAAGGAAAAATCAGAAAACAGGAAAAAAAGACATCACAAATTATTAATTACTGGTATAAAAATGCAATAGAAGAATAGAAAAGTCAAGGAAATTTCTCACGCTTTAGAACAAAAAGACAAAAAGATGGGGGATGAGATAAAAGTTAAGAGACAACTTTTGTGTGTTTTTACTGCAATTTTAAAAAACTAAGAGACAAGCCCAACTCAGCCATTATAGCATTCAACAAACAAAATTTTAAGACAGGATAGAGATGATAAAGAAAACAAGATTATTGTTGTCCATTTTTTGAGACTATTGGAAAAAAAATAAGAAGTTAACTGATAACTCCATACTGGACCTCAGAGTCAAAGCATTCTATAATAGACATACTCTTATTTGACAATGTGAATGTTACTTTGTTTGCATTATTATTGCTCAATTAAAAAAAGACAAGATTAGCAAAATAATAATAACGGTAATGAAAATATTCAAAGCCAAGAAGTCAAAGTCTTCAGATTGAAAGGATCTACGAAATGCCCAGTTCAAGAATCTAAAAATATCTGCTCCTGGACACATTACTATGAACTTTCAGAACATTAAGCACAAAGAGACTAACTTAAAATCTTCCAGAAATTAAAACCAGGAAGACACAATCAGATTGGTTTCTGATTCCCATTAGTAACAGTGGTTGCTGAAAACATGAACCTACACTTTCAAAGGTTTAAGGAAAAATAATATTCAACCTATTGTGATAGGATTATATCTTGAAATATTAATCTGTATGCTTCTTGTGTGTTTCTTTCCCTCTTAACTCACTTGAATTCCTAGGATCTTTTTTTCTTCAGTCCTACTCAGATAGTTATCTACTTTAGAAGTAGCAACAAATGCTATAAAATTAAAAGAATGAAGTCATTAGTCAAAGGATGTGTTCACAAGCTTTCAGAGATAGTTACTCGAAAGGCTAGATAAAATTTTGATTGGATAAGTTAAGAAAATGGTAGGGACCACTTCAGAAATGAATGAAGAAAATACTAAATTTGAGAGGGAGGGCTTGGTTGGGGAAAGCCTTTTATCATCAATATCAATTAGTTGCCTGGAAACTGACAGTGCTAAATTGTCCACCCTGGTTGCAATCTCTAGTGAGGGCACCTATCCTTTTGATCTGATGACTAGTCATTATCCATTGAGTGCTTAGTTTGAAGTAATACTCATTTGAAGTATACTCACTTAGTATAAATGGACAATCCACTATCTGATGGTGGACCCCTAAGTTGTGCTGTGGGATACTGATAGCATGAAAAGAAAGCATTTTCCTCTCATCAGGACAGGGCTGGGTAGAATTAGTTAAAAATTTCCCTATGAGAAGGGGCAGTGGTGTACCTGCTATCCCTGATACACTGGAATTCTATACCCAGCCAAGCTATCAAATATTTGACAAAACCAAGATGCTTTGAGGAATTTGTGTATTAGTTTATTATCATTTGGGTGAAGTTTCCCAGTGTTTTAGCAAAAGGAAAGAGGAAACTGAGAAAGAAGAAAATGTGGAATTCAAGAAATAGTAGATACAACACAAAAGAGGAGAGAAGTGAGGTGTTGGAATTCTCAGAATGATAATTGTGTAGGAGCTGGAGGATGGAGGTCTCCAGAAGGCATGGAGGTCTTTGGGAGGATGGTCTCTGTTAAAACGATGATCTTGATGAAAAGATGATATAATGCAATAGATGATATGATGGAAAGGATTGTTGAATTCAGGAGTTTATGACAAAACAGAGCCAGAGAGAGAAAGAGAGGCATTTAGAAACTCAAAAATAAAACTACAAGAAAAAGATATCTAAATATGTAGCAAGCTCAAATACATAACAGTTTTAAGAAATCCTTAAATTGCAAGAAAGAGAATTCATTTGACCTTGAGGGTAAAAAATTGTCCCACTGATCCTGAGTTTATCATTTGAAAGGCGTGAAAGTATTTCTATCATATAACTCAGGCCAGCATTTGCACAGCCTAACACAAAAGGTGCTTTGGGGGCTTGCAAGGGAGACTTGACTGTGTTGGGAGAACAAAACAAAAATTCATAATTTTGACAATGTGAAAGAGTAGTTAACAAAGGATAATGAAATCCAGAGAAAAGAATGGGGCACCAATATCTTTGTGTAAAGCTGGAAGCCAACAGACAATGCTGAAAGTTGATGGCACAAAACACAGAGGTATAAATAAATTACCCACTGTCACACAGGTAACCGGTAGAAAATATGAAAAATAAATACAAGATAGATAAGAAGTAGGAAGGAGTAAAAGAGAGTATGAAATGGGAGAAGAACTAAAATGAAATATTGTAATTTTTGAATGTTGACTTAGGCAGTTCAGGTTGCTATAACAAATCCATACACCAGGTGGCATGAGCAACAAACACTTATTTTTCATAGTTTGGGAGGCTGAGAAGTCTCAGATCAAAGTTGTCCATAGACTCAGCATCTGGTGATGTCCCTCTTCTAGATTTGCAGGTGGCTATTCTCTCATCATGTCCTCACATGGCAAAGAGAGAGAAGGAAAGCAAACTCCCATGCCTCTTCTTGTAAGGGCACTAATCCCATCATGAGGGCTCCACTCTCATGACCTAATCACCTCCCAAAGGTCTTGTCTCCAAATACCATCACACTGGGAATTAGGGCCTCAACATATGAATTTGGGGGGACACAAGTATTCAGTCCATAGCATTGACAGTAGAAAGTGAAATTAAGGCTGGACAGAGGTGGGGACATGACTGAGTATTTTTATTATAAAGTCCTTTATGCTCTTTGATTTGTTAACTTGAATATATACTTCTTTGACTAACAATTTTTAAGAGGTTATTTCAGAAATCACCTCCTCTGTGAAAGTTTCTCTCATATCTCCCACCAGTGTAGAGTTAGGCACTTTCTTTTGGGCCCTAGTTGTACTTATACTGGGTGCCATGGACTGAATTATGTCCCACCCACTCCTCCCTCAAATTCATATATTGAAGCCCTAATACTCCCATGTGATTGCACTGGAGATAGATTAAGGAGATGATTAAGGTTACATTAGAGCATAGGGGTGGGGCCCTGATCCATTACAGTTGGTGCCCTTCTAAGAAGAGGAACAGACACCAGAGCTGTCTGTCCACTATGTGAGGATACAGCAAGATAGCAGCAGTGACATCTGTAACCCACACCAGAACCAAATGGTGCTGGCACGCTGATCTCAAATTTCTCAAAACTGTGATAAAATAAATTCTGGTATTAAGAAATACCCAGCCTAATGATATTTTGTGATGGCAATCCGAGCTGACTAACGCACCGGTTCTACTGCCCTGGTTTGATATATTTATCTCCCC
The DNA here is from genome assembly GCA_963574575.1 of Galagoides demidoff. Classification (NCBI taxonomy): domain Eukaryota; kingdom Metazoa; phylum Chordata; class Mammalia; order Primates; family Galagidae; genus Galagoides; species Galagoides demidoff. Next base: position 15,400 of record CAUYQV010069850.1, read on the forward strand.
TTCTAAATTCTAGACTCCTTGAAAACAAAGACACATATTAATATAACTGCCCTATACTGAGGGGCTACTTGTGCCAAACACTGCCAAACAGTGCCTAGACACTCATAATTATCTCATTTAATCTTTATAACTTCTTAAGATCAGAACTATTATCCTCACTTTATGGGTAAGAAATTAAGGTTTGAAGAAACTATGTGGTTTATTACATTCTTTAGAATCCGTTTACCTGGCTCCACATCACCACACCACCTTCTTTATCCTCCGGGTTGCCTTGCCACCACGAAGATCCCCACACACGACTGGTTTTCAGAAGTTGTTTATTAATTGCCCCAATAAGTACATTCCCTACCTCAGCAAGAGGAAAGGACATTGTTTCTCTTTACAGTAATGAAATTCCTGAACTGATGTTCTTGAATACTCTCACATCCCACAATAATAAAATAACACAAACTTTCAAAACCCTCCTTTAGACAGGCCTAGCTACATAATTTGCATAGCTCCATGCAAAATGGAATTGTGTAACTTACTATTCAAAAATTATTAAGAACGTCAAGATGGAAATAGCAGCATTAAACCAAGCACAGGGCCCCTGTAGGCACAGGTCACAAGCCCATAAAGCCAACTCTACTCCCATCACACTAGCCTCCTACCACTTTTGAAGCTGGTCACAAGTCTCAGTCTCTAGTCACTCCATATGAAATTGTTATTTTGGATGGGGTGAGAGACTGTATGGCCAGGAATGCATCACTCACCCATTTTTCCTTTGTTTCTCTGGTCACTGGAAATGATTCATCAGCCAGGCCAAGAACCAACACTCTAGGCAAAATGTGGTGGCTCACACCTATATTCTGGGAGGCCTCTTGAGCTTAGAAGTTCAAGACCAGACTGAGAAAGAGCAAGACTCTGTCTTTATTAAAAATAGAAAAATTATCTCAGTGTTGTGGCAGGCACCTGTAATCCCAGCTACTCAGGAGGCTGAGAAAGGAGGATCACTTGAGCCCAGGAGTTTAAGATTGCTATGAGCTAGGCTGATGCCAAGGCACTCTAGCCTGGAGCAAGGCACTGGCCCCATATACTGAGGTGGCGGGTTCAAACCCAGCCCCAGCTAAAAACTGAAAAAAAAAGAAGAAGAAGAGGAATCAACCCAAGAAAGAGAATTCTCAATAGACACACAGAGTTGTATTACTAAACAAAAAGTATTTGTGAAATGTGATAAATTAGCAAAGAAGACTGAGTGCCTATGATCCACGTTTTACTCCAGAAAGGGGAAGCACATGAAATACCACACAAATCTATTACAAAATGAGAAGGTACTGTGATCACAGGAGATTAAAACATTTGGCCTATTGCCTTGCAATCAAAATAATCTTTGAATATATTCAAGAGTTAGCATCGACATTGCCAACCCTCACAGAATTATTCCATATGGAATAATTAGTTTGAACCCTACCTATGGAATGCTCCATTCTCAGCTAGGGGCCGTGGAACTTTAAATCAAAACTTGTACATCCAGTGCCTGTGGGGGCCGGACAGGTACAGGGTATGAGCGAGTGCTGCCAGGTGGGGCCTGGGTCCCCAGCTCCTCAGGGGGAGCTCTTCCCCTAGTCCCCTGATTCTTACATCATAGGAATGTAGGCTGGTGTGGCCAGATCTTCTGAATTTTCCAGCAAATCCAAAAGTGAGTAAATCTCAAATTGCAAATATTAGCAACTAATTTTAATAATCGTTTAAAAGTCTGTTCTATTCCAATAAAATTTGTTTCGAGACTGGAAATGGTTATGTTCCCTTAGTTTGAAGCCTACATGACAAAAAAATCCCCTCATTTTATAATACAGAATCCTAAGGAAACTCAATTTGGGACTAAGGTTCCTACATAAATCCATCACTCACCAGAATGGTTGGTTGGCCAAATGTCGGAGTTGGGAAGAGTAAAGATTCTGGGGCAATGGCTTTTAAATCTGCCACTCCAGAAGACATTCCCCAATGTCTGGAGACATTTTTGTTGTCACATCTGGAAGGAGGACGGGACTGTTACTGGTGTCTATTGGGTAGAGGCCAGGGATGCTGTGACATTTCCTATAGTGCAGAGAACAGTCCCACAACGAATACTCACTCGACCTAACTGGCAATAGTGCTGACGTTGAGAAACCCGTTTCTGAGGCAATCACGTGCCTTCAGAATGTTGTTCTCAGGGCAACACTTAATGCAGACCTTTGCAACCCATCGCAGACTCTGGGAAACACAGATGTGTGTGCTTTAGAAATCTTCTCCGGTGATGCTAATGCTTGCTAAATCGGAGGTCCATTGAACTGAACAGACAGAATCTAAAAAACTCCTTTTTATACAGGGAACTCCCATTGTACATTTAGCAAGAGTGCACATCCAATGATATGACAGAGAGGACTTTTACTTTTAGGCTGCAAGATACTGCACAGCCAAAGCAATGGTATCAGAACAGTCCGCCCACAGTCACAGCCTGTTCCAAAAAGATAGGGAGAGTTGGAAAGAAGAAAAACTGTCATCACGTCTTTAGCCTCCGAGTACAGGAGGTAATTTCTTAGCCTGCTAAGGCATTTTTGAAAGGTTATCAACAAAGAAAATAAAACAGCTATGAAAATTATGATCTTAAAGTTAATTTACATTCCCCAAGTATTGCAACTTCAGCCTTTTGAAATTAAGGCACATGAAATTAAAGAGAATAAAGTATAGATATCCACACTACTACTTTCAGCACACCTCAGTGCAATTGGAAACTAGTTTGATCTATACAAAGTCATCTATATTGTAAGTTCGCGTTGTTACTTTCCATTAAGACTAAAGACATACATTTCAAATGTGTATCTTTTGAAGGTACTGCCCGGAGCCCTCCCTCTCTTGTGGAGTGTATTCCAAGCTTTACTTCACAGCAAAGTAGATAGATACTCTTTCTTTCTTTTCTGTCCAGTGAAGCCAATACCCAAATGAGCTGCTGTTATGGACAGAAATGTGTCCCACGCCTGGAAGGTCCTGCGGGTGTAGTGGATCATCATCCATAGCGGATGTAAATGGAAAATTCAGCCCACAAGCATAAGCAGAGATAAGGGAGATTGGTCTGATTTGTCCCAGGGCTGATGCAGGAAGAATCTTAAGGCTGTCAACACAGACAGAAGGTCTGAGAGATGTAGCTTCCTGGGTAGTAAAACCACAGCTTTGACCCTATGTAAATTTTTTTTTCTGACTTGGAGCATAAAAGGCATCTTTGGACAAGGTCACCCAAGGCTAGAAAGGCCTCTGTCAGATAAAAGGAGGCACCGGGGAGCCGGTCCACATGCCGGCGACCTTATCTTGTTTATGTCCTTCGTGCTGCTCTTTTTCATTGCTGTAGGAGAAAACCAAAGTAAAACCAATTGCATCTAAGCCAAATTGTCGTTATTGCCTGTCCTCAAACCCAGACGAGCATCTGTGACCCAGCATAGTTCAGAGTAAGAGAGAAGTTTGAGAAGCACTGCTTAACCTGGGGGAGGAGGACTGGAGGGGCTCCCTCAGAAGCAGCACTGCTACCCCTTCCCCCAAAGAAAGAGAGTACTCAGAGTCCCTGGGACAGAAGAAACAGCCCTCAGGGCCTCTCCCCCAGCACTCCGCTCCTAATGATGTCCTCAGTAATCAGAGGGGCAGCCGCCCTAAGTCAGGCCTTGGGACTCTCACGTTCCCTCCACTGGCTGTCCTTGGTATCTTTCAAGGCTCTCAGCCTCCCTCCCTACAAGATAGAGACCGAGGGCTCTTTCTGCCCAGTTCTTTCAAGCAGTGGGAATTGATGTGCTAAAACTAACTAATGTGTAAAGAAAGTAATGTGTTCTTCCTTCTAGAAAGCATGTACATTTTTGGAAGAGGTTATGAAAGGTAATACTTAATCCAGAGCAATTGATCTCTAAGGGTAAATTTTCAAGGATCATATCTTCCAAATGGAGATCTTACATCCCTCAAATCACCCGTGTGGTCAGAATGTGAGCAGTGGAGAGGAGGGACCCTTATCAGGACACCTTGCAAAGGCAGGTCAGCGAGTGAACGAGCAGTTCTTCACTTTCCACATCCATTGGGAAAAGGAGATGCCCTTACCCAAACTTCTGTTAGAAAACAGAAAAATTGGATAGCATTCTACCCAACGCTTTCAGGGTAAACTCCTTTATCTTCAAAAACAATAATGGCAAATTCCTAAAGAGAGTACGCACTGAGCTGAAAAGGCTCTCGGTCATTTTCCATTGCCTTCCCCCAGAAGGCGGGGACGGAAGGAAGATTATATCAGGCTTGGCCTCTTGCTGAATCCACTGGCTCATCTCTAAAGCTGAAGAATCCCACGCAGATACCAGAGAAATCAATGGTCTCATTAACTAACAATATCTCTACTAATAGTAAGGATGGTTTTAAAGCAGGCTGTTATATAAGGGAGGTTTTTTTTTAAAAAATATAATAAATATCAAGTTACAGATCTGAGAAGTACAGATTTGGCAAAGTCTTTACAAATGACAAAGACAGGAGCCATCCATGGAAAAGAGCTTCTGCTCAGAGAGGAAACCCGGCCAAGGCAGCCCAGCTCCTCTCCCAGTGCACTCCCTGCCCTCTGGATGGCATCATTCCAGCAGAGATAGGGAAAGGCAGGTGGACCATCCTTTCACAGTTTAAAACCGAAGACATTTTGGGTGTGCAAGGCGTCCTCCGTTCAGAGAAGAACCTGGGGTTGCTGCAGGTAGTGGGTCAAAGATAAATTTTAATCTTGAGGCCAGGAGTAGTTAATTCCAGCACTTTGGGAGGCTGAAATGAGAGGATCACTTGAGGCTAGGAGTTCAAGACCAGCCTGGACAACACACTGAGACCCTGTCTCTAGAAAAGAAAAAACAAACTTTAATTAGCTGGGTGTAGAGGGCACCTGCAGTCCTAGCTCTCAGGAGGCAGGGGGATGGCTTGAGTCTAGGAGTTTGAGGTTACAATGAGCTGTGCTCATTCCACTGCATGCCAGCTTGGGCAACAAAGCAAGACCTGGGCTCTAAAAATAATTTTCTTTAATTAAAAAAAAAGTAATCTTGAGCCCAAAGACTCATAAGAAGGTGTAACTGTGAGATACAGAATGAATGCCCTGCATCCTATTAAGGAAACAAGTATAGAGAAAATAGCTAGTTGGCTGCATCCCTACAGTGACCACGTCCTCAACTTGACCTACGTTTCATAGACTGGACATGCACCGCATATTCTCAATGGAAGTTCTTTATGTTGACCAGCTTGTTACAGTCCCTTAGGCAGTCAACTTAAAGAGATTCTACTGTACTTTGGAAGCAAAGAGATGTAGCATTTAGGTCCCAGCTATCACTCATCTGCCCCTCCTTAGAAGATAAGCCATTTGTGGGCAGGAACTTTTTGCCTCATTTATTCACTGCTACATACCCAGCAGCTAAAACAACGCATGGCACGTGTCAGACACTCATTATATGTTTGCCAAATGAATAAACGAATTATCGCAGTCATAGACAAATCAAACAGCCTTAAGGACTCTTTCTTTGTTGGTCCTTTTCCTTCCTGCCCAGTAGTATTGCTGGTCCATGGGAGAGAGCATGAGTGCCTGGTGTTGTGTGAAGGGAAGGTGGGGAGTGAATGGCCACAATGTGCAGGAGGAAAGCTGCCACGGGCTGTGACAGGGAGCTCAGGCAGCTGGGCGGCTGGTCAGGAGGTGGAGGGGAGAGGAGCTGACTGAGCAGAGATACACAGATGCTGGAGGAGGAGAGGAGGGTCGTAAGGCCAACAGCAGCAGCAGCTGACCAGTGGGAGTTTGTTTACACAAAGTAGAAAACTTGTTTAAGAGCACTGTTTTTCCTCTGGCTGGGACCGAGAGTCTAATCAGGATGAGCTATTGGCTGCAGATGGAACACTGAGGGAGAGGGATAGCAGAGAGGAGTTGAAGAATTAGGGCAGACTGGTCAAAACAGAAAGCAAACTCATGCTGGACCAGCTAGCCATTTTGCTTTCTGTTAAAAAGGAGGGCAAGAAGGGAGGCAGGAGAGCTCAAAGGATAAAAGAGAATCATACCCCCAAATCAGACATCCTGGATTCTCCATGATGGTCCCATTTTGTGTTATTTTATTGTTTTCCCTGAAGGTGTCTTAGCCTGGGTTCTCTCAAAAACAGAGCCCTTGGTGGGGCAGGGTGCAGGGGCTCACACCCGTAATCCTAGCACTCTGGGATTGCCTGATCAACCATTGCCTGAGCTCATGGGTTCAAGACCAACCTGAGCAAGAGCAAGACCCCCATCTCTAAAAATAGCCGGGCATTGTGTCAGGTACCTGAGGGAGGCGGAGACAAGAGGATTACTTGAGCCCAAGAGTTTGAGGTTGCCGTGAACTATGATGCCATAGCACTCTACCAAGGGTGACAAAGTAAGACTCTGTCTCAAAAAACAAACAAACAAACAAAACAAAACAAAAACAGAGCCCTTGGAACTCATAAGCAAATCTTTTATTGGGGAATGTGATTCTAGAAGTAGTAACACAGGATGGGGATGGAAAGCAGAGAATGAGAGTTTGTAACTGAGCTGGCCTTTGACAAGGGCAACTGGTGCCCCATCCTGCCATGACTTCTGAGAGCTGATGAAAAGCAGCTCTGAACTGTCTACTGAGCAGGTAACAGGAGGAACTGTCATCAACTCCCCCACACTCTGGATTGAGTCTGGATAAGTGCAGAGTGGATTTTCCCAGCGTCCCTCTTCTCAGCATCAGGGGAGCTGAGAGACACAGCACAGACTCCAGGGCGTCTGCACAGAGCCCAGCAAAGCCTATGGGAAACCAGTCAAACAGCAGCAGCTGGAGTAGGGTCTGGGAGACTTGCACATGGAGCACAGTCCACACCTGGCTTCTCTCTGAACAGTTTATGTCTTCCCTCTAGGAAGTTCAGTTCATCAGGCAGTCCCCGCCAAGGGATGGCTAGTTGCAATCTTTGCAAGAACTTAATACAAAAGAGTAGTGTGGCCAGTTATTGAAATGTGACACTTCCCTCCCTTACCAGATACTAAGAACAGTGTTTCTCAAAGTTTGCACATTAGAACCTACTTATGTAGCTTTTGAAAATCCAACTGCCAGCCAGACACTATGGTTCACACTTGTAATCCTAGCACTTTGGGAGGCTGAGGCAGGAGGATAGCTTAACATCCAGAGTTTGAGACCAGCCTGAGCAAGAACGAGACCCCATCTCTACTAAAAATAGGAAAATTAGCAGGGCATAGTGACATGTGCCTTTAATCTCAGCTACTCAGGAGGCTGAGGCAGGAGGATTGGTCAGCCCAGGAGTTTGAGGTTTCAGGGAGCTATGATGATGCTTGGTGACAGAGTGACACCCTGTCTGTGGGAAAAAAAAGAAAGAAAGGAAGGAAGGAAGGAAGAAAAATAATAGGAATAAATCTTAATGCCTACAGTATAACCCAAGCAATAAATCAGGGCAGTGATCTAAATTAGGAAATTAACATCACTAGCATCATATTACCTGATTTTCAGACTTGGCTTAATTTTCATCAATTGTTGTCTACTGTCTTCTCCTTGTCCAGGATCCAACCCAGGACCACGTTCCTTTAACTGTCCCATCTCTTTAGCCTCCTCCAATCTGTAGCTATTTCTTAGTCTTTCCTTCTTTCGTGACCTAACACTTTTGAAGAGTATCGGTCAGTTATTTTCTAGAATGTCCCTGAGTTTGAGTTGTCTCATGATTTTTCACGACTAGATTGAGAAGATCCCTTTTGTCAGGAACATCATAGAAGGGGTGATGCACTTCTCGATGCGTGACATAGTGGTCACCCGATGCTGATGTGTCCTGTCAGTGGTGATGGTGACCTCCATCACTTGGTTAAGGTGACATCTTCTAGGTTTCTTCAAGGTACACTTTCCCTTTGTAATAACGAAATATCCTGTGGAGGAATCCTTTGAAATTGCAAACACATTGTTTCTCATTGTACTTTGTCCACTAACTTTAGCATCCATTAATGGTGCTTCCCTGCAACAGTTATTACTATGGTGTTTGCCTCACCTTGATTCTCTATCTTCTTCACTCCTTCTGTATTTGTTAATTGGAATTTTAATCTAAGAAAGAGCTATGTGGCATGCCTTTCAATAACCCTAAACATTTAACAGCCCTAGATGAAGGGCCTGGTTTTGAGGCTTGAACTGGAGAATGAGTGAGAAATACAACTGCTGGTGCAAAAAGAATGAAATTAAATTCTTGCCGTGACTTTTGCTGAGACTGATAATTTGACTTGATACAGGCAGCAGCTGGAGACAGGGATCAACAAACCACCAGGGGGAAAAGTGTAGCCAGGCGATAGGAAGCATAACAGAGAAGTTTCTTCTGTATTTAAAAAAAAAAAAAAAGGTTGGCAAGGTGCAAGGGGGCTGGTCCATAACATGCCTGTCAAAAAGAAACACATTTATGCAAATAGCTCAAGATTAAGATCTGAAAACAGGAAAAACATAAGAGAACCAGCTGCAAAGCAGAACAAAAGCAAAAGAGGAAAAACTGAGCTGGACACATCTGTTCAGAGGAAAACAGGGAAGTTGTTTCAGGTGATTTTTTATTATTTTTAAAATTTTTTTGTATTTCAGAGTCTCACTCTGTCACCCTGGGTAAAGTACCATGGCATCATCATAGTTCACAGCAACCTCAAACTCTTACCTCAGCCTCCCAAGGAATGGGGGACTATAGGCACCTGCCATAACGCCCAGCTAGTTCTATTTTTAGTACAGACGAATCTCGCTCTTGCTCAGGCTGGTCTCAAACTCCTGATCTCAAGCAATCCTCCCTCCTTGGACTCCCAGAGTGCTAGAGTTATAGATGTGAGCCACCGCTGTCAGCCCCAGGAGATTTTTTTAAAAAGGAGGGTTGTTGAATGGTAGTAAGGAGAGACTTAGGAAGAAATAAGGAACATACCAACAATAAAAACTAGGAAATTAGCTAGAGGTAGAAAACTGAACCAAGAAAAGAAGAGAGTTAAGTCTTGTAGAGGAGTCTGGAAGTCCTAACTCAGATCGAGGTCCTCGTCACTCTGGGAAGGAAGGAACGGGGGAAGAATAAATTCAGTACACAGGCGCATCAGCCATGTTCTCTCAGTTAATACAGTGACAACTTGACACAAACTTCCTTAAGGGAAAAAAAGAGACTCTTGGCTTCCCACACTGGGAACGTCAGGGTCAGAGCTTGCTGAGGGCTGCCCGCCCCAAACTCAAAGTCACAAGGCGTCTCTCTCCTTCCTCCCACCACACCCACAACCTCTCAGTTCTGCTTTCTTTGGTGTGTTGGCCTTTTTTAATTCCCATCTCAGCAGGCTTTCCTGGGGCGCACAGGCAAGGTAGCTGCCTCTATTCCAAAGCTCTCACTATCTCAGTTTAACAGCCCCAACAGAAAGATGGAGGGCTTTATACCAGCATCTGCCTGTCACCACCAAAGAAAATTCAGATTGGCCCTCCTGGGATCTCCAGCCACACTTTGAAGCAGTCGTGGCTGCTAGAGGAATGAAGCATCGTGTGCTCGCCCAGGCCTGGGTCCAGTGCCCAGCTCTGTGTCCTGGTGCTGGGGGGGACGAACATAGGGAACTGAAAGGACTTGTTCAATAAGGAGTCATAAGACCTGAGCCAAGGTCTCTGATAAAACTAGAGATAGCAGAGAAACCGGCCCAAACCAGCAGAGCCCAGATGGCCAAAAAAAAAAAAAAAAGAAAAGAAAGAACAAAAGAAAAAATGACCTCAGGTTACACTCACTGATCATTATATCCTGCTTATAATGTATTACAAACTAAGTTACTCTATGTGGTTTAGAAAGAGGAGGAACCTTCAGTTTCAAGAATTCCACACCTTTCCCAGAATCTTATGAATAATCCTCATCCACTTAATAGAAGGTATAAAATAAGATTCCGGAAACTCACAGGGCGCTGCCTGCTGTTGAGATAGTGAGTTCTCTCCCTGTGAGGCTGCCTTCCTCTGTTTCTTTGCTATGTCAGTAAACTTGCTGTTGCTTTGCTCTGTCGGCTTGTCCTTGAATTCTTCCCTGCACAAAGCCAAGAACCCTCTCTGCCTTCAGACCAGACCCTGGTTCTGTCATCCACTTATCTGTAGCACAGCAGGTCTCAACCTGTGAGTCGTGACCCACAGGAACTGTGTTAAAGGGTCACGGCATTGGGAAGGTTGAGAACCAGGGCCATAGCAGGATCAGGATTAACAAAACCACGTAGAAGGGCAGTTCCCAGAGTAAAGAGGTGTCACTCCCAGACCAAGGGAGGAAAGGCTCACTCAGACACACTACCAAATGCTCACTATTAAAGATGCCTGCAAAGAACGTCTAGAAATAAGAGTCAGTTTTATATAATAACAGCTAAAATACATTGAGTGCTCGCTATGCAATTGGCACTGTCCTAAACCCTTTCTATGAAATAAATAATTTTAACCTCACAAAAACCCTAGATACTATTGCTGTCATCGTTGTACAGAGGAGAATGCTGACAAAGATAGGTTACATCTGGCTCAGTGCCCGTAGCACAGTGGTTACAGCACCGGCCACATACACCAAAGGTGGTGGGTTCAAACCTGGACCAGGCCAGCTAAACAACTGCAAAAAAAAAAAAAAAATAGCCAGACATTGTGGCGGGCGCCTATAGTCCCAGCTACTTGGGAGGCTGAGGCAAGAGAATCACTTAAGCCCAAGAGTTGGAGGTTGCTGTGAGCTGTGACGTCACAGCACTCTATCAAGGGTGACATAGTGAGACTCTGTCTCAAAAAAAAAAAGGTAAGTTACAACACCTGTCCAAAGGCCCACAGAAAATAAGTAACAGAGCAAGAGTTTAATCCAGGCAGTCCAAATGGAGAGGCCTATACCTTAGTCACTGACATAGAATCTGAGATAAATAAACAAGTAGAAAATAAAAATAAAATCTGATGAAAAATTAGATATGCCACAAAGGAGAATCAGTCAAATCCCCATAACTAGGGTACAGAACATCACAGCACAGGACACCAGAGCACTCACTGGGTGCTGTAGAACTTAACAGGCCTGAAAACACTTCTTGGAGAAGTCTGAAGGTGAGTTACTAGAAAAGTGGGAAGAGCAAAACTTGAGAAAGCCAATCCCTGTGTCCACGGGGATCTCCGACGAGATCTCCTGAACTGTTCATTGTTCAGCAGTAGAATAGGGAGGAACTTAGATTAGGAATAGCCACAAGCAAGACTCCAGACATCTTCTTCCTTTCCGAAAAATTCACACCTTGCCTCACCTTCAATTAATTTCATTAGACCAAGAATAAAAGAAAACAAAAACATGAATACTAAACCAGAGTGTCCTGTGACATACATGTGGCATGGGTGACATGTATATCTTTATAATAAACCTGGGTAGCGTGAGAAGACAGAATGCCTATCAAAAAGCCTTTGCAGACATTTACAGCAGTGGCAATGAGCCAAGCATTACTACTCTTCCTGGAAATGGACTGCTTCAAGGCTGCTTCAGAAAGTGCTGGTCAGAAGAGTCAGACTGTCAGCTGGGTAGCAGTGGTCCCAGGGGGGTCTGACCCAGTTGTCATTCTCTGGATGCTGCCCCCTGCCTTTGCCACCAGTGGCTTAGAGCCCCATTACTCTTTGCACCTAGTAGCATGTTGCAAGATAACTTAGATGTGCACGTGCCCTCCATCTCTCCATGCTATTTCCACAGCTTTGAACTTGCACCCAATTTGCGCTTGCATTTGTCATCTGTAAATTTCCCTTGGTATTTTCTCTGTCTCCTCTAGCCCCAAGGCCTCTCTGACCTCCTTATGGGCCATTGCGTTTTCAACAAAGACCCAAAGGAACATTTGGATAGGCACGCTACATTCTGCCAAGCACACAGCTCTTGGCTTGTAGCAATGTGCCCTGAGAAAGACCTTTAAACTTTCTTTCAGTCCCATCTTTTACCCTTTTTGTTTCTGAATATAGATACTAAGGCTGAGACTGAGCATACACTACCCTTTTTCCTCTACCTATTTCATTGTAAATGAAGAATCATCCCATTTTAAAATCCATGGAGGCATTTCTCACCTTCAAAAGTAGCTGTGTTCAGCAACCCTCAGAGAAAGTCCTACAGCATTATATTGTCATCTAATCCCACATGCTCGTGTTTCAATCTCAAAGATTGCTGGTTGTCCCCCAATATCTTTTATCCTCTTCTTCTATCGTGATAGAACCTTTGATTGGCAGACATTTACATGGAGGATCAGTATACAGGCTGCATTGTTCAGTCTCACTTACAGTTCAAAGTGGCCATGTCACTAAGAGTGGGTAAATTGCAGGTGATGGGGAATGAAAGTTTAATTGCTGGGATGTGTCTTAATGGAAGAGGCAGGTCCAGCATGCCTCTGTTTTCTATCTTGCTGCTTTGAATGTGGATGCAGGTGTGAATGGTGTGCCATATTGGACCATGCAGGTAAGGGCGACATGCTGAGTGTTGTAGAGCAATAAGACAGAGGAAACTTGGATCCTTGACTGACCTCATTAAGAATAAGGAAAACCTCTGCCTCATCTCTGGTACCATCTACTTCTTGACTGTACCGTAAAAGAGAAATAAATGCTTACCTTATCTGAAACACAACTAGTTTGGAGTATTTGTTACACGCAGAAGAACCTATATAATAATAAATGCACATGTTCTCTGTACCAGAATCTTCTCGTAAGGCCAAATGACACCCGTTATTGGGGTCAATCTCTACTTTCCCAGGTCCTTGCAGCTTTTCCTATACACTTCCTCTGGATATCCTCTCTTTTTCTTTTGGGTTGATCCCAGACCTCTCAAAAGGACAAATTACAATTTGTAACTTCAAGAATTGATTTTCTGTCTAAATTGGCCAGAATTTAGATAAAAGAATTAGCTTCCAAACTACGTGCACTACCCTTTCCCCCTCCCTTCTTTCTTTCCTTCTCTCCCTCCTTCCTTTCTCAGTGCCTGCCTGTCTGCAACAATTATTTACTATGTTCCCGTTGGATAAGAGGCACTGGAAAGGGCATTGAGAAAGGATAGTGTGGTACCGTTATGTATCAGTCAGAGATCTTAGCTGCCAGCAACAGAAACCTACTCTGGTTCATTTAAAAGGAAAAGATTATTTAAAAAGCGTTTAGTAGCACAGAATCACCAAGATGACTGAACAATTAAGATTGCGGGTTAGACAGCTAAGACAACCACCCCAAATCATCCTGTAGAGTTGGTTTAGATGACTTTGACCAGCAACAAACAGTGGACACCAGCACTGCTGACACCACTGGCTCTCAGCGTTCAGAGCTGCCACCTCTGCTGCCAGCAAACTTTCCTCACCATTCCCCTCCTCTGTGTCCTCAACTCCCAATTTAAAGTCTGGAGCAGACGCATCTGGTTGTGGTACCTGCATCACAGGCCCAAGACCTGATGTCAGTGGAAGCTGAGAAGGAAGCCTCTAGAATTTTCAGCTTGTCAAATATTAGCAGTCTGTGCATTACAATAATATAGAAAAGTGGAGAGTTCTGCACACAGGGAAGAATGCTCGTCTCTGCAAACATGAGAAGGCAGTTCAAAAGCTGAGCTACCAAAGCTAATACAAATGTCCACTGTGTCTCTACTGAAAAATTTAATCTATTCTCCCTATTGGACTGTTAAATGAATGCATCAAGAAGCATGTACTTTTAAGCTCTATTCCTTTTTAAGGCAGTGAAATTCTAAGTAGAGATAAGTACTTTCTCATTTGTAGGAGACTATAGTGACTGCCAGAAAAAGTTATCCCTTCTCCTCCCACCTCTGGACTAGTAGAGATGATCCCCAGGATGCCAGATGTTGTGAAAATTTGTAGGGAATTTGAAGGAACCTTTTCCTAAATTGGAGAAATTCTCCATCACATAGGTCTTAGCAGAAGAGTCTGATTCTCAACTATAAGAGCCCTGGAAACTGAGCCCAGGTATATAGTCAGATGTTTCCTCCCAAGACTTTAAATTTGGAATGAATGGATCAAAGAAGCTGTGATGCTCAAGAATTCATCTCTGCCTTAGGGAGCCAACAGGAGCATCCAGTATTCAGTAACACCAGCGGGCATGTCCCATCTTCTGTCTTGTGGCATGTGAGGGACTCTCATTTGAGTCTTGAGCCTGGCCTTCAGGACATTCTATAAATTACTCCAAGATTCTTTCAATAAATTGGGGTTTTTGCCTAAGTTGGCCAGAATTTCTCTTGTTCATAACTAAGAATGCTGACCCACAGATAAGAGCTACCACTACATTTGACTGTAATTGTTTTTTTCATAACTGTTTTATTTTAATTATGTATTCACCTATACACCACTAAAAACTACTGGATATTTTTCAGCTCCGACAATCATATTCATGTGTTGTTTTTTTTTTAACCTTTATACTATTTAAAGACTAAAACTAGAAAAAACCCTAGGGACTGTCTAGTCCTCCAATGTGGAAAATTGAGATTCAAAGAGGTTATTTCTCATTTCAGCAGATGAATCTCATTTCCACGGATGGTATCTAATAACTTCTCCTACTAAATCCAAATCCTTCCAAATTAAGGGTCTGTGTCTTCTCATGCTGAAAGTTTATATTGGAAATGTAATAAGCTACTCCTCTATTCCATTACACAAACCCACAAACCACTAAAGGAAATAAGAATACTGAGCCCAGAGCCAATTCTAAGAAAACGTCACTAGCCTTGTTTGCTATTCAGCCCAGGTTAGGCACCTGTTTATCCGTTTACTCAGTCACGACTACCTTTTCTGAGAAGGATGGAATCCAGAGACTTAAGGAGGCACCTGGTAGGGGGAAAGGCAGTAGCTCACACTTCCTTCACAAAATGGGGCTAAAATAGCAAATTAGTCTTATGAACCAAAATTCCATACAGCCCCTACACAATGCCCCCTAACGCAGCAGAATGGAGACTGCCCCCGGATTCCACTCCCAGGAGCAGGTAGCATGTGGAGCTTTTCTTGCTTCTTGCCTGGACACTGTCTGAAAACTGGATTCCACTCATATGGCAATGACTGCTGGAGGGAGGGGGTAGTAGAAATTTGTAGGGAATTTGAAGGGCACCTTTTCTATGTTTGAGGAATTCCCCTCCATCATCAGACTGTCTCAGTGGAACAGTCTAATCCTTGATTTTACCATCTCCAAGAGTCTGGGCCATGTGTGTAACCCAGTCTTGGCCAATCAGATGCTCCCACCCAAGACCTTAAATCTGGAATATGTGCAAACAAAGAAGCTGGAGTGGGCAAGATGCATGGGTGGGAGACAGTTTATACGTTTTCCCTCAGGGCAGCCCTATTCTATGTATAAAAAATTACAGCTTTTGAGTTTGCCTGAAAACATCCCCGGTTCTTTGGTTACCCTGAAGTATTTTAAATAATTTAAACTGGGTAAACACATTGAGTTTTTCTCTCTTTCCTGAGCTGCTCTTAGATACCTCTTCTCTGGAAAGCTGTTTTGGTTTGTCAATGATTTCCTGCTTTTTCTTATTCTTCCATGTTGCTACAATGAAGCCGTCAGGACTAAGTTGACACTCATAACCCCAAGTGCATATGTCTTTTGTATGTTATTCAGGATTAGGTTCGGCTGTAAAAAGCAGAATAGCCTTAAATAACCATGGCTTAAAAGCAAGGTATAAGACTCTCTTAAAAAGAGTCCAGAGGCAGCTTCTCAAGAGCCAGTATGGTGACCCCATGATCATAAAGTCCCAGGCTCCTTGGGTGTCTCTCCTCTGCCCTTTACCACTCTCCCTCCTGTTTCAGAATGGCTGCCGAGTGCCTGTGATCACATTTGCATGGCATACAGAAGAGGAGAGAAACAACTCTCTTTTTAAAAACACTGTCTAGAAGTTATATACAATACTTCTTATATCTCAATGGCCAAAACACAGCCAAACCTAACTGCAGTGCAGACTGGGGAATGTGACTCTCATGAGTTGTGTGCATTGCTACCACAAATAAATTTAGAAAGAGGGGAGAATGACCGTGGGGTAGGTAACCATCAGCTCTTCCACAACTGCCTGCTGTTTTATTTTTCAAATGAATTCTATATTGCTTTCCAGTAGTAGACATACGTTGAGAGAAATAAGGATATTCTAATTAAGGGCCCAGCCATTGGCATCAAGCTGGCCTACTTCCTGTCTGACTAGGTGTGTGACTTTGGACGAAATATTTAACTTCTTTGAGATTCTGTCTCCTCATTGGCAAAATGGAGATAGTGATAACCTTTTTAATGGTGTTATTAAACAGATTAAATAATTTTTATATATGGCAGATTAAAGATAGCTACAAATTCTTTGGTGTCTTTCCCCTTGAAAAGTGGGGTCTGTGTCCCTTCCTTCTTAAATCTCAGTGACTGGTAGATGACAGCAGAAGTGCTGGCTGGGGTCCACACTTAGCAGTGTCTGATGCTGGAGTA